>MCJB01019336.1:41951-67909 GCA_002018475.1 Nicotiana obtusifolia | reverse complement strand
GGCGACGAACACGAAGAAGCTCATCGCGAGCCATGGCGACACCAGCCGGTGCTCTGCCGGCTGGCGAACCTCCTCCTCTCACTTCCCAACCCCCCCACCACAGCTACAACCAGTCAAAAACCCTTAGACTACAGTCGTCTCCTCAGACCTTTAACCCTAAATTCGCCCCAACAGTGAACCCTAATTCGACAGCCCAAATCGAGCCAATACCGTTTAAAAGAGCAACTTTCTTGCAAGGTCAGCCTTTTGTCAAGTTTACAGAGGCCGAAGTTGATCGAATGAACATAATAGAAGGCCTTCAATATGCGGTAATTGGTAAATTCTCCTATGGGTGGCCTGACATTCAAGAACTCCGTAGATTAATTCCTCCTCAGTGTGGAATTAAAGGTGATTGTAACATTGGATTGCTTAGAGACAGGCATGTGCTAATTCGATTGACGCTATGGCAAGACTTCATCAACTTTACATCGACGGTAGTATACTATCTGAAAGCAAAAGATGGATACGAGTATCAGATAAGGACCTTGATCTATGACGCCAAATTTAAAGAAGGAGAAGAAACGTCCAAAGCAATGGCTTGGATTTCATTCCCTAATCTGCTGCCTACTTATTTTGTTAAAGAATGCCTCTTTTCTTTAGCCTCAGTAGTTGGAAAGCCATTGCATGTAGATATGGAAACAATAAACAAAACCCGTCCAAGCTGTGCAAGAGTCAAGGTATTAGTTGATTTGGTAACATAATTACCAAAGAAAGTCCGTATGGATATCGAGAATGAAGTCACAGGGAGCATAAGAGCTGAATGGGTTAAAGTTTAGTATGATTTCATATCCAAATATTGCAAATAGTGCAAGCTGCAGGGCCATGGCATGTTAGAATGCTGGAAGCTTCATCCTGAACTACTGAATGAAAATTCTAGTGAAAGGCAGAAATCTAAGGAAAAGGCAAAAGAAGCACCATCTCTCATGATCCTATCAAGTGGTAAAGTAGTTGGCAACACTAGTTTACATTGGAAGGAGATCAACCGAATTCAAAATAAAGACAAAGACAAACAAATAGCAGAGCAAACCAAAGGCAGATTGGCATTAAAACCAGCTAATACAGATATGCAAAAAGATCAGACAAACAACAAGTTTGCAGCACTGGAAATGGAGTATAGCAAAGCCAATGAAGACAATCAACTGATTGTAGTTGAAGAAGCAATGAGAGGAAATACACATAGCTCAATGGCAGCACAATTAACTTCAACTCCAGGGACTAGCAAGCCACTACAGACTACTAAGACATAAGTTGAGGTAAATGGAAGTGGAGGCAAAGCACTAGCTACTGAAATCAAAGAATCAACAGGACATTGGGTCAACAGGGCCTTTGTCAACAATGTCACAACAAACCAATCATTCCAAGAGATCTTGATAACTAAGGCGAATGAGGCTGATAGAATTCAACTCAATGAAGGCAAGCTATTGAGTGAACAAGTAGAAGAAGGATCAGAAGAAGAAACTGTACCAGATGGCATGGGAAGTGATGAAGACTCAACTGATGAAGAAGAAGAACCAAATGTACAAAGTATAAATGGTAAGGCAAAGCAACAAGGCAAAATGGAAGTCCCTCAAAGCAAGCACAAAGATAAGGATGTTTCAATAACCAACATTGAGATCACAACATTTGGAAGCGAGTCTGCCCAACACTCTCACAAAGCCAAAGCTCAAAGGTCCTGCTGATCAGAATTCTATCACTCAAAACCTCATTAATGTGGCAAGACAAGCAGATATATCACCAAAGCTTATGGATGCAGGAAAATCAGCCAAAAGGGGCAAGAAAAACCAGATCAAGGACAATCAAAGTGCAGTATCAGGGGTCCAAACCAGGAGGATCCTATCTAAACCCTACACTCAATCATGTGGAATATAAGGTCAGTCAACACTCAACAAGCTTTTGAGAGACTGATCAATATGCACAGACAGCATCACTTTCAATTCATTAGGATCATGGAACCTAAGTAGAAAAACAAAAAACTGGAGAGGTACAGAAGGAAGATTGGAATGACTAAGTGCTATGCCAATGTCTCAAACAAGATATGGGTATTTGTGGATGATAATCATGAAGTAGAGCTAATAAATGACATGGAACAACAATTAACAATGCAATTAACAAACATGGAGTCACATTCTTCATTCATTGTCACTTTTGTATATGCAAAATGTGATGCTGCTGAAAGAATTGAGCTGTGGGATAGTCTGTACAATCTTTCCAGAGACATGTCAATGCCTTCGCTTGTAGGAGGTGACTTCAACGTGATATGGGATGAGGAAGAGAAGTTTGGAGGACTCCCAGTATCTTTAAATGAAGTTGAAGATTTTAGACATTGCATCAACACCTGGAATCTCTCTAAACTTAGCTTTAAGGGCAGCATTTACACGTGGTAGAATGGGAGACCAGAGGAAGATTGTATCTTTAAAAGGCTGGACAGATGCCTAGCTAACTGTGCACTCCAACAATGGCTTCCACATCTGGAAGTCACACACTTGCCAAAGATAGGGTCAGATCACTGTCCCATGTTACTAACCTGTAACCAAAATACTACACCTACTAAGAAAGCTTTCAGATTCCTCAATTTCTGGATAAAACACCATTCTTTCAAGGATGTGGTAAAGGAACACTGGAAAGCAGACTTTGTAGGGGATCCCTTCCTACTATTTAATCACAAATTGAAGAAGTTGAAAAACGCTCTATCAATATGGAGTAAAGCAACATATGGAGACATCTTTCAAAAGATAGCAAGCTTGGAGGAAGTGGTCAAAGTACATGAAGCACAATTTGAACAGCAACCTACTGCACAGAACAGAACAAGGCCGCAAAGGGTACATGCTGACTTGATCAGATATTTGACCTTAGAGGAGGAATTCTGGAAGCAAAAATCTGGGATGACATGGTTCACAGATCGAGACAAAAACACAAAGTTCTTTCATGCACAAGTGAATGGCAGAAGGAAGAGATTACAACTGAAGAGAATACAGGACAGTCAGGGCACATGGTTAGAAGAGAAAGAAGAAATAGCAGAGGAAGCAGTTAACTGTTTCAAGGCCCAGTTCCATGAGGCGAACAATCCTACAAAATTCAGAATCCTGGAGCAAGTTCCCACATTGGTGGAAAGCACAGATAATGCTCTACTCATGCAGCGACCAACAAAAGAGGAAATCAAACAAGTAGTTTTTGGACTTAATGCAGAAAGTGCTGATGGACCTGATGGTTTCAATGGGAGCTTCTACCAATCATGCTGGGACATAATTGAGAATGACATAGTGAATATGGTGAAAAGAGTCTTCAATGAACATACTCTTCCAAAGAGTATAACACATACAAATCTGGTGCTACTGCCAAAAAAGAAGGAGGTACTGACCTTCTCAAATATGAGACCAACCCAAGAGTATAACACACACAAATCTGGTGCTACAGCCAAAAAAGAAGGAAGTACTGACCTTCTCAAATATGAGACCAATCAGTCTCAGCAAATTCCGCAATAAAATTTTCTCCAGAGTGATTCATGACAGAATGGTAAGCATTTTACCAAAGCTAATCTCTGAAGAACAAGCTAGTTTTGTAAAAGGCTGAAGCATAATGGAAAATGTACTGGTAACTCAAGAAATTATAATAGACATTCGTTTGAGAACTAAAGTAGGTCCAAATGTGGTACTCAAACTAGAAATGACAAAAGCATATGATAGATTGTCATGGCTCTTCTTGACAAAGGTTCTGAGGAAGATGGGATTTGAGGAGAAATTCATTGGCATGATACATGGAATTCTGGCAAACAACTGGTACTCTATACTGATCAATGGAGAACAACATGGCTTCTTTAAATCGACAAGGGGAGTCAAGCAAGGTGACCCTCTATCACCTGTCCCCTTTATACTGGCAGTAGAGGCTATGTCTAGAGGACTCAATGCTCTACACTCCAATCTTTACTTGTGTAGATTTGGACTGCCTAAATGAAGTCCCAAAATAAACCACTTAGCATATGCTGAAGATACTATCATCTTTTCTTCATCAGATGCCACTTCACTTCAGCTGATAATGGAAGTGCTGAATAACTATGAAAATGCTTCAGGCCAACTGATCAACAACAACAAGTCTGCTATCTATATGCATCATTCCACCTCAACACAGGTAATTGACAAAGTGCAAAGAATCACAGGAATACTGAGGCAAGATTTCCCTTTTGCTTACCTGGGATGTCCAGTCTTCTACAAGAGGAGGAAGATGGATTACTACCAAGGTCTCATACAAAAGGTGATGGGTAAACTACAAAACTGGAAAGGAACTACTCTCCATAGGGGGAAGGGCAGTGCTTATCACACATGTATTACAAAGCATGCCCATACACCTCATCTCTGTAGTAAACCCTCCATCCTGTGTGATCAATAAACTACACAAGATAATTGCACAATTCTTCTGGTGTAAATATGTGGGAAATCCAGGCAGGCACTGGGCATCATGGAGCACTTTATGCTTGCCATGTGAGGAAGGAGGTGTAGGCTTCAGATCTTTACATGACATGTCCACAACTTTGTTTTGTAAGCTATGGTGGAACTTTAGAACAAAACAAAGTTTGCAGAGTGCATTCATGAGCCAAAAATACTGCAAAAAGCTCAATCCTATAATAGTACCATGGAGAGGGGGTTCTCACATATGGAAGAAAATGACTGACTGCAGAAACATTATAGAACACCAAATCTATTGGCAACCTAAGATGGGATCTTCTCTATTTTGGTTTGAAAACTGGACTGGACTAGGAGCTCTATACTTTGTCACCTCACCTGATTTTATATGTGATGAAACCATACAAAACATTCAGGAAGTGATGTGTGAAGGCTACTGGGATGAGGAGAAGATCAAAGAGATACTGCCAGTTGAGCTTGCTGCACACATTCTGGAGAACATAAAACCTCCATACTGACGAACTTGATAAACCAATTTGGATGCTAGGAACTAGTGGTGAATTCACTGTTAAATCAGCATGGGAATTTTTGAGAAACAGGCAGCATCCTCATAATGCTTACAATAACATTTGGGTGAAAGGACTGCCATTCAAAGTTGCTTTCTTCATGTGGAAACTATGGAGAAAAAGAATACCACTTGATGATTTCTTCAAAAAACAGGGCTATCACATGGCCTCTAAATGCTGTTGCTGTGCAGAACCACAAGAAGAAACAAGACAACATCTCTTCTTCACTTCATATGCTACCAAAAAAGCGTGGAGGTATTTCCTTGGTTATGCAGGAATTGACACAGAGGGAATCACACTGCACCAAGAAGTTACCAAATGCTGGACTACAGATATGGTCAGTCGACTTAAACCAATAATGCAGGCCCTATCTTCAGCGATTGTATGGGAGCTGTGGAAGAGAAGAAATAGCTACAGACATGGAGATGCAGTCACTATCAGTAGAGTAATCTACCATATCAACTCCACTCTTCAGTTGCTCATCAAATTCAGAAAGCTAGGCATGCACAACATCCCACACAAATGGCCAGACATAATCACTGCGATGGAAAAATCTAAAGTACGCAAAAGTACTTTAGGGTGGGGGTACTTTGGGAATTCCCCAATCAAGGGTGGACTAAGGTTAACACAGATGGAGCCTCTCGAGGTAATCCAGGAAGAAGTTCCATTGGCTTCATATTGAGAGATGAGAAGGGAGACATCATATATGCATGCAGTAAAGAAATCCAAGAAGGCATAAACACAAAAGCTGAAGCACAGGCAATGGTAGAGGCCCTGAGGTTCTGTGTTCACAATGACAACACCCTCATAGACCTTCACATTGATTCAATGATGCTATTGAAAAGTATAAAGGGAGAATGGAGAGTGCCATGGTCCATTGATGAAATAGTCTCAGAGATCAGAAAACTGATGGTAAGCAACAATATAACAATTACACACATACTCGGAGAAGGCAACAAAGTGGCAGACCACCTGCCCAACTATGCTCTGGACATTGGACCAATGGAATGCTACCGATTTGATGATTTGGACATACAAAGGAGATTGATGAACAGTGATAAGAGTCAATGTCCATACCTAAGAGTAAGAGTGGCAGGAAACAATGGGTAGTAACACTGCCAAAAGAAAAGAAACCTGGGGGAAAGCAAAACAACAATGGTGAAGAAAGAAAGGAGCAGTGGCCCTACACTAACTATTCTCCTTTTATTGCAGGGAACACATGAACAGCTAACCTTACAGTTCAATCACATCAACTAATTCATGCAAGCAAGAGAAGCCGGAAGTTACCACTAAAAATGCACCACCAACAAATACAAGCTAGAGCACAACTTGCCAACACTGCCAATAACAACTGCAGCACAGGCTTGATACCTCCACACCAATTGCTGCCATATGGTGTACCATGGAACAGCACAACCCAAGCCACATGCCAAATAAACAGCCACTCACTAAAGCAGGACATCAGCAAGAAGATAGTGGATGCAGGATTTAGCATAATCAGTGTACTTGTGGGTGCAGGCACAATGTTATACCAGGGCTGCCACCATAAAGATCATCACAACATCTGCAATGAAGAGAAACTGGAGAAGGGGATCCAATCTAACATGATATTCTTTCCTATAGGAATTCCTGACAAGGGCTGCCATCAACACCTACTCACATCTCCATCCACCACCACCTTGGAGTCAAACAACAGTGAAATGCTGATTACTGTGAGGGATCAGATTACTACTGAGGAAGCAATGTATCATTACGTTGATTATTTAATTAGTAGACTAGATCCAATCTCTCCAACCAATCTCAGCAACCACACACACATAATCTCAGCATACCTCTCAACTCTACAGATAGCTTAGAGGAGACCAGATCATTGATGCAATTGCAATGTGTGATAGTAGCATTTCGAATGCTCAATCTATTGCAATTACAACAATTATCATGGATTCCCTTTGCTAGTATACAACATAGCAACCCAACAATCATACAATTAAACAATAGCAGCAGCATAGGAGCAGCAAGATAGACACTCCTTGTCACCATAAAACACTGGTACTCAGTCATCACACAACTTAGCAGAAACAACAGCATGGACTACCAGTCACATTGCTTGCAGAAACTACAGCAACCAGAAGCACACCTAACAGACAACCAACATAAGCCTCACCCTTAAGATTATAGGACCACAAAGCACCTAAATCAGCACGCAAAACAAAGACAACTACCATATCATCAACAGCAAACAAAATCCCAAAAAAGTAGCAACATAAATACCATGTTCACCAATGAACCCAGCCTTCTCCAAAATACTATAAGCAGCTGGAAATGGTCCAGATTATTGCTGTAGTTGCGTGGTGTGGTATTAGCACCCTTGGTGCTCAATCTATTGCAACTACAGCAATCATCTTGGATTTTCCCAGCCACATCACAATACAGGAAATCTGACCTCACTCAGCAACACATCAACAATCTACAGAGCCAACAATCATCATAGGAAACTGAAACACCAACAGACTATCATCAGAAGAAGCACAATAGTAAGGATAAACACAGGCATAAAGCACATCAGCAGCAGTTTCAAAACATAGAAACTCAGCCAGCAAAGCATCAGGAGAGGAAGTACACACACAAGAGCAACAGTAAATCAAGTCAACCATCATGGATCCCTTCAACACTCATATTCCAGAGACATCCAATCAACACAAAGCAATATAGGAGCAAGGATAAGCATACACATAACTCAATGCAGCAGCAGCTCCAAGCTGCAAATACACAGACTCCAGCTCACAAAACTCCAATCAACCCAAAGCAGCACATAAACAAGGTTTCACACAGACACAAAGCAGAACAACAGTAGCTTCAAGACACAGCAACAGAATTAATAAAATACCAGCAGAAGAAACACTCATCCAGGAACAACAGCAATCAGAGCAGATCACTTCAAAATGCACAGACACTATACTTAAGGGTCCAGCCACAAGAACAAGCAGTACCCCCCTCAGAGGCAGAAAACCAAACAATCACCAACAACAGTCTCATCATATAACACACATCATATCCAGATTCAGCAATAGCAACTGGAGAACTGGCCAGCAAACAACACAAGCACCACTGATATCCAAAAACAATATACTTCTTGACAGTTATCTTTAACTTGGCTTTAAAGCAAAGTTGAAGATAACTCATGCTTTTTTGTCAATTTTTTGTAACATCTCATAGATAGATGGCAGGAGCACATAGTAGGGAGCAATTTCCCCTTTAACTCAGTAGAAATAGGAATACATGTACTTTTTTGTATAGCTGACTTAGAAGAAACTCACATTGTTTTTGTACAGACGATTGTCTATCATCAAATAGACAACCGTTACATCATCTTAGGTCTAACCCCCTACTACTTTCTAGGTACAATTAGTCATCATTATAGAATGACTAATAGTACAAGCACTCTATTTTGGGAGGTAAGGTTTATGTCCCCCTCCATTGTTGTACTTTAATTTCATTAATAAAAATATAAATTCAACCAAAAAAAAGGTGGACATTGGTGTTGTCGATGTCCGTTTGGTATTCCGAGCCGTGGAATAGGTTCGTATTGTGAATTATAACTTCTGCGCAAAGTTTGGCATCATTCCAAAATGTTTTGATATGAATCGGACACGTTCCTCGAAGTTTGAAAGTTTAAAGGAAGGTTTCGATCGTCAATTCGCAACTTTGATATTGTTTGGTGTGATTTAAGACCCGAGTAGGTTCGTGTCATGTTTTTGGATGTGTTGATATGTTTGGATGGGGTCCGGGGGGCCTCTGGTTTGAAACGGATTGAAATCGGATTAAAATTTGGATTTGAGGTAATGCTGGAAACTGCTGAAATCTGGTGTCACCGCACTTGCGATGGTTTGGGCGTAGGTGCGGACACTCAGATGTGATGGGGGTCACGTAGAAGCGGAGAAAGCTGGCCAGGAGAAGGGCCGCAAGTGCGGAGCTTTGGCCGCATCTACGCAAGCGCAGAAGAGAAACACTGGGCGTAGAGGCCGGTGAAGGCGCAGGAGCAGAAGAATCTCGCAACTGCGATGTCACGGAAGCAGGGAATGTTTCCATAGGTGCGAGGCTTCGTGTTGGGGGATTTTCTGTAGAAGCAGAGGAGTGGTCACAAAAACGAGGCCGCTGGTGTGGCGTTTTGTCCGCAGAACCGGACTTGGCTGGGCTTAGTGGGAATTGCACCTGCGATTCAAATTTCCACAGGTGCGGGAGCCGCAGAAGCGGCTAATGGACAGCAGGTGCGAAGTCGGGCTTGCAATGTGTTCTTTTAAAACGGGAGTTTGGCTCAATTCCACTTCATTTCATCTATGGGAGCCGATTTTGGAGCAATTTTGGAGTGCCATCTTCATCATCTATGGGGTAAGTGATTTCTTCACGTCGTGAGTTAAATACATGGTTCATATATGCATTTAAGCATGGGAATTTGTAGAAATTTGGGATTTTGGTAGAAAACCTAGAAATAGGTATTTTTGGATTTTGACAACGAAATTGGACATGAGTTCGTGGTGTTATGGGTAAAGTTTATCTTCGAAAATTTTCGGAATCCCGGCGCTTGGGCCCGAGGGTTGATTTTATTGTCTTCGAGCTGAGTTGGTAATTTTTATAAATTGTTAAATAGTAAGAATTGGAGTATATTTTGATTGAATTACACGTGGTTTGACTAGTTTCAAGACGTTTGGCTTTGAGTTGAGGTGTTGGAGAGGCGTTGGAGCCGGTTATGGAACTTCGGAGCGAGGTCTGTCTCCTGTCTAACCTTGTGCGGAGGAAATTACCCCGTAGGTCATATTTATTGTTATGTGCAACTAGTTGTGGGTGGTACATACGCACAAGGTGACGAGAGTCCGTACGTAGCTAAAGCATGTTGTGTCCGGGTAGGCTTAGGACTTTATCATGTTATAATTGAATTATTTAAACTCGTTCTGCTGGCTTACTTAATTAAAGTTATAACTAAATTTGATTTAGAAATAAATATATGTTTAATAGGCCGAACCGTTAACACTTTGAGTTGTGGTCGAGTTATTTGAGAAACGCTAAAGATTATATTCATTTTGTGCTCATGTACTGTACTGTAAACACGTGTCTCGTAATTCGGTAACTTCCTTCCTTTCTTGTGGAGCGGGCCGAATGCCTCGGCAGTATAATAGATGCATCTACAGTTCGTGCCGCTCGACCCTCGGCAGTGTACATATTATTCTGGATCGGACCGGACGATCTCGGCAGAATCGTGCATTATATCGCTAATAGCCCGAATATTCACGAGATAAACCTTCCACTGATGCCCGGCATTTTTATGGTATCCTTATTTATTTGATAGTGGCACCTGGAATTTTTCTGAGCTGTTAAGGTAGAATACAAGATCGAGAAACTTATACTTTAAAAGCAATATTTGGAAGATTATGAAATTTACAGATTTATCCCACTATCGCTGTGCACTTCATATCTGTTATGAATTATTATATTATTTTATTGGACCTCTAGTAAGTGCCGATGTCGGCCTCTCGTCACTACTTCTCCAGGGTTAGGCTAGATACTTACTGAGTATGCGTGATTTACTTACTCATGTTGCACTTATGAACTAAATGTGCAGGATCTGGCAGGTTCATTCGGTGATTATCTTGGCGCGTTGGCATATCTGTTGAGGAGACTTTATGTGAGCTGCAATCCAGGCTATGCATCGTAGTCCACCGAGTCTCCATCGTACTATTTATTTTATCCTGTCTTATTTACGCTCTGGAGATATTGTATTATTATTATTGCACCCCTTAGAAAATGCTCATGCACTTGTGACACCGGGTTTTGGCGTTATACTAGCTGATGCTTAGGGTTTCGTACATTATTATCGTCTTTCATTTCTTTTATAAATTATAAATGTTGTACGTTCAAGTGACTTAGAAGTGTAAATCTCCTTTTCTTATTAAAATTTTTGATTTCGACAGAAATAAAATGAGCAATCATATTGGAAAATCGTCGTTGGCTTGCCTGACTGTGGCGTTAGGTGCCATCATGACCTATAATGGATTTTGGGTCGTGACAGTTAAGGCACATAAGAGTTTAATCGACAATAAGGGTAAAATAGGAAACAATAAATTCCAAATAAGATACGTAAGGCTGAATTTAGTAAATGAGGAATTTAACATGACAAAACAACTTCGTATTTAATGAACATAAGAACCTAAGAGAACTAAACGGACAAATTTCCACAAATAAGTCTGAGCACGTACTCGTCACCTCACGTGCTCGGCCTTCACATGACATAATTAGCACCAAGGACTCAAATCCTAAGGGGTAGTTTTTCCCACACAAAGTTAGGCAAGATACTTACCTCAAAGAAGGTAGACTGATACTCTAAAATGACCTTCTCAAGAGAAATAGCCTTCGGGTGGCTCAAATCTAGCCAAAATAACTTTAAATCATAAATAAAACTCATATGAAATAATTCCGGATAATAAAGCTGCAATCTTTAACAAGAACTAAAAGTCAACTCAAAAGTCAACCCACGTGCCCACATCTCGAAATCCGATAAAATTCACAAAACCGAACATCCATTCGATAACGAGTCCAACCATACAAGAATTACTAAATTGTGATACCAATTTGTCCTTCAAATCATTATTTTATATTTTAAAAGATCTTTACAAAATTCTCCATTTTCCTCAACTCAAACCATTAATTTAATGATAAAAATAAAGATAAAACCATGAAATAAAATCAAAACCGGGTAAAGATCACTTACCCCAATCAACCACGTGAAGAATCCCTCAAAAATCGCTCAAATCCGAGGTCTCTAGCTCAAAAGATGAAAAATGGACAAAACCCACGATTTTGGAAATATATTCTGCTGCCCAGCGATTTAAACATCGAGATTACGGAAAAGCAATTGCCATCGCGAAGAAGGAATGACTACTGCCCCAAAAATATGCTACACGATCGAGGATGAAGTCATGCGATCGCGAATAAAGGAACAGCTGACGCCCCCAAGAAATGTACTATGCGATCGCAGACCAGAACATGCGATCGCGTTAGAGGAAATATACCAGCTGCTGAGTTGTGCTACGCGAATGCGGAAGTTCCCATGCGAACGCGAAGAAACAAAACTCACGCTTACGTGATCGCGGACTACACACTGCGAACGCAAAGAAGGAAAATGGTCAGTCCCAGCACAACCTACGCGAATGCGGCTTGAACTTCGTGGTTGCGTATAAGGGACATTAAATATCAGATCAGCCATCCAAAAACATGAGAAAATGGCCCGTAGCCCATCCAAAACACGCCTGAGGCCCGCGAGACCCCGTCGAAACATACCAACAAGTTCCATAACATAACACGGATTCGCTCGAGGTCTCAAATCACTTCAAACAACATCGAAATTACGAATTGCACCACGAATCGAACATATGAATTTCCAAATCTTCTAACTTCCAAAACCCGTGCCGAATTTCCAAATCTTCTAAGTTCCAAATGACATAACGGAGCTACTCCAACCTTACAAAATTTCAACATTTCAATTTTCACCGAAATGCTTCAAATTACCCTACAAGCCTCCAAATCAAAATCTGGACGCACGCCTAAGCTTGAAATCACCATATACAGCTATTGGAATCATCAAAACGCCATTTCGGAGCCATCTACACAAAAGTCAAAACTTCGGTCAACTCTTATCCCTTATGCTTTTATAACAAGAATCCTTCTTCCAAATTGACCCCGAATCATTCGAAAACCAAACTCGGCCATACACGCAAGTTGTAACACATAATATAACCTGGTCTATGCCTTATGCCGCCGAACGGGATGTTAATTCTCAAAATGACATGTTGGGCCTTTACATTTATAATGAAGGAGATGTGTTGGTTTCAATATTTGGAAATAGTACAGATTTTTAAATACGAATTCAGTGGCAATTTCGTAACTAATCTAAAAAATCTGTCAACCCAATTCCTAGTAAAATGACCATAAATTCCTCATACGGTGTTAAAACTTGATGGTTTTAGTTGCTATGGTTCCAAAATTACGATACAGATATAATGGTTTAGTCGAAACACAAATCAAAGGCCATTTTCTCAATATGGTAACCGTTATGCTCAAATTGACGTCAAAACCAAAAACAATCGCCATACAACCCAAATTTATCCAAAACTCATTGAAATTTAACCAAACTTTGTGGACATGTCCAAAATCATTATACAAACTTAATGAAATAATTAAAATCCGATTCCGAGTCCGTTTACCCAAAAGTCAAACCTTGGTCAACTCCTCCAACTTAAAGCTTCTAAAATGAGAATCATTCTTCCAAATCAATCCTAAACCGCTCGAAAATCGAAACCAACCACACACACAAATCATAATACATAATATGAAGTTACTGAAAGTCTCAAACCACCGAATGGAGTGTTAAAGCTCAAAATGACCGTTTGAGTCGTTACATTCTCCCCTACTTAAACATACGTTCGTCCTCGAAGGTGCCACGAGTCGTTCTAAAGCCATCAAATTGCCATATAACCTCGCCATATACATAACCATGAGTGATCCCACGTCACCCCGATCCATATAAACCCGAAAACACCATCTAATAGAGGTTCTTGCTTCAACCTTAATCTATAAACCTTAAAACCTAAATCCCCAACATCTGAACTCATTATATGACCCGATTCTTTTCTCTATACACCGTATAACTCTGAACAAGCTTTATCAATCCATAACCATATCTCAAGACATAATCACATGATATACCACATAACTCAAACACTCACAGCAATAACTTCCGACCGCAATAGCTGCTCGATAACCAACCCAACACCAGTAACAAAACTCATATCAACTAAAACCTTGTCTGAACCTTCGTACACTGCCAATGATAAAAGAAACATACAAAAACACAAAACCACCCATCAAATTAACAAGTCGTGGAGCTCTCTTGCCAGATAAGAGCCATAGCAAAATTCTAAGCCGACTAGTGACACAATTCTTGCAAACATACCTTAATCAAATCAAATGGCACTCATTTCAGGCCCAATAACCTCACCTCATCCAATACAAGCTACTTGACCGACTTGTCACACAAATCTTACTTAGAGCCACATACCATGCGATCCGTGCACTCAAATATACTATATGATGAAAAGAGAATGGAAATGAAGAAAAATCCCTCCAGCTCAAAAGATACCACCACGAAGCGCAATGCTATCAATCCACCACAAAAGGGGAAAGATAACACACGAAATAATCACAAAGGATCAAATCCAAGTATAACGCCGCGGTGATGCATGACCCAATTTGACATTGGTCTACCTGGAATACGTCGAGCCATGATACTCACAATCAACAACCATAAGCATATCAATAACAAACACACGAAGCGCGTGACCATAACCATGGAGATATGGATATCACTATATACCAGAAACATGAAGACCATAACCAAGGCACAACCAACCATTCAACACCCCAAGAACAATCTCGCTTGAATTTTGCTACAAAGCCCAAACACAACCGCATCGATGTGCGGATAACCAACAGATCACAACCTATCACAGCATAGGAGAGTAACATATGAGACATATCAGAACATGAATGTGATCCACCCTAACCGATAACATACCCCTCTACAATAACTGTGCTGAGTAGATTAATCTGACCCAATTTAGAACATACATCCTTATTAGACCTACCAGTAGCCTCCAAATCAATTTCGATCCTTCCGAAGTAGGTAGATAGCCTCCGAAAAGCCCATAATAACATATCTATAGTACTTACCATCAGTTGCCAACCTCTTAACGTACCTTCAACATTCACAACCATGGAATAATATGCCTCGAGAACCCTCTTAGTCTTCAAATCCCTAGAATACTAAAATCTTCATATCCGTTCACAATTACACTACTCAAAAGACTCAGTCCTCATGTACGATCAGCCCACAAGAAGTACTTCTATGCTACTTTCGTGCCACAAAGCAAAATCTGGACATCAAAAGTCGATCTAGTAGGCGATTACCAAAATACCAATCAGGCATCCGTAAGTCGAAACACAAAGCGCCTTCTGGATTGCGCACCCTTTTTTGGTGGTATCAAATAATGCTAGTATTCTTCTAAACATCTGAAATCGTTCATGCTGTCTAGAACACATGACCACATACAGGAGAAAATCGTAACACGCAACACGTTCCTTGTGGTGGCAGCAGACATCTAGCTCACGCTGTGATAGACACTATCAAGAACTTTTCGATGCCAATCCGCACATCACCAAGCCATCAGAAATGAACCTCCCCAACTCAACCAAATTATGCAAGCCGTCAAACCCAAGAGTATTTCCATAAAACGCTGGTTAAACATTACCACACCAAAAGACCAGCTACCTTTGTTGCTATGCTGAACCAACACCACTAAGCTGACCCATTTTTCTAATCCTCCTCGACTTTTCTTCAAGTCAACACTTTCCCTTGTCAGTACACAATGGTCCTAAGAAAAAGCTCACCGCGGAAGACTCTACCACGAACCACGTTGTCCGAAATTCCATGAACTGTTATATTTCCTCTAACCATCCAACAATGCTGCAACTGAGATATCCACTCTGAAGAGACCTTCTATGATGTTTCTCTAAACTCTCTGATACTAGAATGTAGATTTAGCAATAATATAGGCATACCATAAGTTTCAGCACCATCCCATGAAAATCTTAGATCTTAGTCATGTACAATTTCGGGGAACCTCTCAACACTGCATATATACCTCAAACCCAAGATTGATATGACACTTGCCCATGTAATCTGATCGTCGATAGTAGACTCTCCCACATGGCATGGAGTCAGAGGGCATAACAACCGACGATCCACATTACCATCCTTCATAAGCTCGTACATCACCAATCAGATACACGAACCAGTTGCATCCCACACTTGAATAATGGAAGATCTACCAACACGTCCGCGTCCTTAGTCTGGACAATACCTTGAGACAATGATCAAGCATCCATGGCCCCATCGTAGCCTATCCGCAGTATTACAATCCGTCGGACAATAGCTGATACCAAGCATGCAACATCATATACGAGTGGATGCAAAGGGATATAAGATATATGCTTCAAGATGAATCAATGTCGCATGATAAGGAATGAAAAGAGTGGTTCCTAATAGTTTCGTAACCTCTGAAAGATAAGTACATGTGTCTCCTTACCGATCCGCAAGACTCTACTAAACTTGTTTATGACTCGTAGCACCTATGAACCTAGAGCTCTGATACCAATTTTTCACGATCCCAATTTCCCACCTTAGAATGTCGTGATGGCATGTAACAACCTGGCCGGTTGTTTTGAGTGTTGTAGCCTCGTTCCCTCACTTACTGCTTATTCCATGCTTAATTATTGTTATGTGACTTTCTTGGGTGGTTGGTTTGGTTCCAGAAATGTTTCGAAATGGAATGGGACACTTAGTCCCAAGGTTGGAAACTTAAGTTGAAAGAGTTGACAGAATATTGACTTCTGTGTAAACGACCCCCGAATAGAGTTTTGATGATTTCGATAGTTCCGTTCGGTGATTTTGGACTTGGGAGTGAGTCCAGAAATTGATTTTGAGGTTTGTAGGTGATTTTGGCTTGAAATGGTGAAATTTGGAAAATTAGAAGTTTGGAGAGTTGAGCAGTTTGACCGAGAGTTTACTTCATAGTTACTGGGCTCAGATTTTTGTTTCGGAAGTTGGAATAGGTCTGTTGTTCATTTAGGACTTGTGTGCAAAATTTGAGGTCAATCAAAGTTGATTTGATATGTTTCGGCATCGAATATAGAAGTTAGAAGTTCATAAGTTCATTAGGCTTGAATTGGGGTGAGATTCATGTTTTTGATATTGTTTGATGTGATTTGAGGCCTCGACTAAGTTCGTATCATTTTTAGGACTTGCTGGTATGTTTGGTTGAGGTCCCGTGGGAGTCGGGTGTGATTCGGATCATGTTCGGCGCATTTTGGAACTTGGAAGACTGCTTATTTGGTTGGTGCTGGTATTCCTTGTACACGTTCACAAGAGAGAAAATGAAGGTCTGGGAAGGTTTTACATTGCAATCGTGATAAGGAACTCGTGTTTGCGTTGATGGTGGAGGCAGACTGGGCACCCTTTAGCCTTCGCGTTTGCGGGCAGGGGGACGCGTTCGTGCAGGCCAAGTTTGGTGAAGCATCACGTTCGCATGGGTATCTATGCGTTCATGTAGAGTAAATTTATGGGCAACTAAGTTTTTTGCTTCGTGAACGCAAGGCACTTTCCGTGTTTGCGAAGAAGGACGTTTGGGTAATTATAAAAATCTCAAAAATGAGGGTTTGAGTTTAGTTCACAATTTGATTTTGGTTGCTCGGATGGTGGCGATTCTTGGAGTGATTTTCAAGGGAGTGATTGGGGTAAGTGATTCTAACTCGATTTGGTTAAATTACATGAATATATCATTGATTTCATCATTTAATTAGTGATATGTGTTGAAAAATTGGGAAAAAATTTGTAGAAACTTTCTAGCCTTTAATTTGAGTATTTGAAGGTCGAGTTGTGATCGAATTTGAGTAATTTTGGTATGGTTGTACTCGTGGTTGAAATGAGTGTTCAGATTTTGTTAGTTTTGTCGGATTTCGAGACGTGGGCTCGGGGTTCACTTTTTGAGTTGACTTTTTGAATTTTGATTAAGAACTTAGCTTTTCATATGAAATTGATTCCTATAGCTTGTGTTCATTGCATCGAGTTGTTTGTGGCTAGATTTGAGGCATTCAGAGGCCGATTCGCGAGGCAAGGGCTTGTTGGAGTAGAGATTTGCACGATTTGAGGTAAGTAACACTCTTAATAATCTTGGTTATGAGGGTATAAATTCCTGAATACGTGTTATGTGGCTGGTGTTGAGGTGACGCACAAGCTAGGTGACAGCGTGTGGGCGTGGATCGTAGGAATTGTGACTCGGTCGATTCCGTGGAACCATGTAGATAAATAATCATGTTGTCATCCGTATATTCTCCATGTTCTAGAGAAATTAAGCTGCGATTCATGTTAGAAATTGCGCCTAGGCCATATGTTGGCACTGTTGGGACCCATAGAGGTCGTGTTGCTATTAAACTACTTGCTTAATTTGCAATTGTGTGCTCAGACACAGCTAACATTTGCATATCATATCTCAGTCTCTGTTGCCGTTTATTGATACATCATATCATTGTTTGGGCTGATTATCATGATATTTGTGATCCTGAGAGACTAGAGTGATTGATGACTGAGTGAGGCCGAGGCCCTGATTGTGAGGATATTTGTAGGATCGGGCTGCCCGCCGCAACATGCTTTATTGATTCATTCCATGATTGGCTTATTATAGCGCTTGGGCAGGATCCTCCCTTTCGGAGTCTGACTTATCAATAGTGAGCGCAGGAACCTATTGAGTGCGAGTGCGAGTGCCAAGCGATTGGGAGGACTGAGTGACTATGAGGACTGAGTGACTGTGAGGAATGAGTGAATATGAGGACTGATTGATTTGATACTTTGAGAGTATGCATATGATTTCATTATTTCTTGAATTATAGTTGGCATACATAATTGACATGTAGATATCGAGATTTATCATTCCTCATTTCAGTTATACTTGGCATATTGTACCTGTTGCGCTTTAACTGTTGAACTTGAAAGCATGTCTACATTTATGTACAGTTATTTCTATATTTGGACTGTACCTGTTGAGCTCGTCACTATTTTCAGCCCAAGGTTAGTCTTGTTACTTATTGAGTACATTGGGTCGGTTGTACTCATACTACACTCTGCACTTCGTGTGCAGGTCCAGGTACTTCCAGGTACGGTGATTGCTAATTGTGGAGCTTTATCAGTTCGGATATTTTTGAGGTAGCTGCTTTGTATGCGCAGACCTTGACTCCCCTCCTTTACCTTTTAGTTTTTATTATACTGTTCTATCTTCCTAGACAATGTTTCATACCATGTTATTGTATAGATGCTCATGTACTCAGTGACACTCGGTTTTTGGGGAAATATTATATTGAGTCGCGGTATTTTCGTATTAGTATTTATGAGATTTTACTCTTAAACCTATTTTTTCATGTTTTCAAACTTAAAGAATGCGTGTTTTATTGTGGCTGTCGGCTTGCCTAGTATTGCGATAGGCGCCATCACGACATGTGAGATTTGGGTCGTGACATGGCCCCTAATCTCTAAGACTAGCTAAGCCAGTTTTCATGACCCCAATTTCCCACCATAGGATGTCGTGATGGCACCTAGTCTGTAAGACTAGGTAAGCCTAACACATGCTGATTTGATAACAGAATCAAACTATTTTGATTATTTATCATAAACCATTAATTGAAATACAGAGCCGCAAGAGGCCAATAGTTATACATTTTTCAAAACCGGTAGTACGGAGTCATAAGCACTACTAAAACACACTAGAATATGTAAACACCATAATGTTTAGAATTACAATTTAACAGTAGCATAATGAAGTAAGATGGTGGCTCTGAGGCATGTGAACGTCAAGCAGGTATACATTGAAGTCTCCCGCTGCGTAGACGCAAATCTCAACAACACAATCAGAATACCTACATCTGCACAAAAATGTGCAGAAGCATAGTATGAGTACACCACAGTGGTACCCAATAAGTATCAAGCCTAACCTCGGTAGAGTAGTGACCGGGCCAAGTCAAGACACCTACTAGATATAGAAACCTATTCAAGATATACACAAGCTAACAATGGAAAGAAGATCAATGTAAGACCAACAACGGAATAATATTGATTTACAACCAACAATGAAGTAATAGAAACATAAATGGCAGCAACTAGTAAATGAGAAAGAAACAACATAATCAGAACATCGGAGATATAAATAAACTCAAATAAGGAAAAATGGATGACAACTCAAATAGTCAAATCGCTCCCAATGCATGGACTTACAACAAGAATTACCCCGAGGCACCACACCTCATAAACCACAAGTCACGGACCACAAATTCCAAGTCTTACACATATGGCACCTCGTGCCCACGATAACAATCACCTTCGCACGACAACGTCCATGTGCTACCATGTACTTTGCAACCGTGATAAATATTAATTTAGATGAACAAAAGACATATTTAAATACCATAAAACATAATAACAATCTTGAATAACGTATGGTGTCAAATGAAATAATGAGTTTGTTTTAGAAATCAAGTAAAGTAAAATAATATACAATTTGTACGAAACAGAGTATAAGATGGGTTTAGTTTAGAGATCAATAAAATTGAGTAAAAGTATAAATTTTAAAACAAAATATAAGTTAAATTAACGAATTAAATATAGAATTTGTTAAGGAAAAACATGATAACAATTTAAGTAAGGTAAGCATCTAACAGGGTGATGAGTATAATTTGAGAACCCAATAATAGTGAAAGTGCGATAGCCATTTAGAATAATAAGGCATCGAGTGAGATAACTAGTTCCATCTTAAGTGGCACATAGAATAAAGCATGTTAATAATTCTTTTATTTAAACCATTATGTTACCAACAACTCAACAGAATATGATATAGTGACTCCACGCAATTAAATAATAATAATGGGAACGAAAACAGGAAATGAAAGTAAAGCACTTAGTTTATGAAAATGAATTCAAACCTCTCTATCAGAAAGCCCAGAATAACTAACCTCGTAATCTCATATGAAAATGCAGAAACTAAAAAAACAACCACAACCAGCACAACACACACAATCCGTTGCGGCTCGTAACTCGATCCCACGTAACATCCTTTATCAATATCAAGTGTATCGTAAACAAGCCGTTGCGGCGCAAAACCCGATCCCGCCATATCATCATTAATCAAAATCATAATCCTCCCTTATTCCACCATATTATAATTTACCAATATCAGTTATTACATACATAAACCGTCGCGGCGCGCAACCCGATCCCACCATATCATTATTAATCAACATCATAATCCTCACTTATTCTACCATATTATCATTTACCAATATCAATTATTACGTATACAAACCGTCGCGGCGCTGTCACTACCCGGAATTCCCACCCTCGGGAGCCGTGATGGCGCCTACTAGTGAAAGCTAGGAAAGCCAATCAACCGAATCATTAACTACTATTCCACTCAAAATCAAAGCAACTTAGGAACAACAGTTAATAACATTATAAATAAATGAGCAGAACATATAAAAGAAAATTCAGGCCTTTAAACATCGCCAATATAATCTCCTTTACAAACTACCCAAGATCTGGTGTCACAGTTTCACAGACTGTCTAAGATTTACTACAAGTAAGGGTTTGAAAGAAATAACAAAATGCTGTTTCCGGGACTACAAAAAAGAAAGAGATAGACAAAATAGAAAGCAGGAGACTCCAAGGTCCGCGGACGCCTGCAGGACTACCTTAGGTCGCCTGATAATTAGAAGCCGGAAGCTCCTTACAGTCCAAAGCCTGCGGTACTGGGATCTGCACAAAAGAGTGCAGAGTGTAGTATCAGCACAACCGATCCCATGTGCTGGTAAGTGCCTGGCCTAACCCCGGCGAGGTAGTGACGAGGCTAGAACCAGACTCCAGATAAACCTGTGCAGCTATATACCAATATATATATATATATATACACACACACACACACACACACACATCTACAGCAGAAAGATAGAAATAAATGAACCAATTAAGTGGGAAAAAGGGGAATATACTTCGGGATAACAGTTAAAACAACATATCATAGATGGATAGTAAAGAAACTACAAATTAAATTCAAACACAAATCAAGAGAAAATTTCAGACAACTTTCACTTTCTGTCATATCCTGTTGCAGGCGTGCAACTCGACCTCATTTCCTTAAAATCCTGTTGCAGGCGTGCAACTCGACCCCATTTCCTTAAAATCCTATTGCAGGCGTGCAACTCGACCCTATTTCCTTAAATTTGTGATAGGCGTGCCACCCGAACCCATTTCATTATAATCTGTGGTAGGCGTACCACCCGACCCCATTTCATTATGTCCATGTTGCAGGCGTGCAACTCGACCCCATTTCCTTAAAATCCTATTGCAGGCGTGCAACTCGACCCTATTTCCTTAAATTTGTGATAGGCGTACCTCCCGCTCCCATTTCAATTGTCATCACACAAATCACAAGAATTTCAGTAAGGAAACAAAACAATATCATAATTTCTCAACAAGAGAACAATAACATCAAAACAATCATCCATACACGACCCACGGTCATGCTTGACACCAACGTAGAGGCACTCGTCACCATGCCTATACGTCGTACTAAAAGTAACAATTTAACAAATAGAACACCACTTCTAATCCCCCAAGCTAAGGTTAGAACGGACACTTACCTCGCTTTGCAACTGAATTCAAGGTTCCGACAAACCTTTGCCTTGAAACTTTGCGTCCGAAGGCTTCGAATCTAGTCACAAATAATTTAATACACTCAATAGACATAGTAGAAACTAACTCCATATGAATTTACAAATTTTCCGGATTAAAATCCGAAATTTAACTCAAAATTGCCGGTGGGGCCCACTTCTCATAATCGTACAAAACACACAAAATGTGATAACCCATTCCGATACGAGTTCAACCATATAAAATTTGTCGAATTCCGACACCGGATCGACCTCCAACCCTCAAGTCTAAGCTTTAGGGTTTTCCCAACTTAAATTACCCATAAATTGCTAAAAACGGTGATGAACTGAGGTAATTCCTCGAAAATAAAGTTAGGAATACTTACCCCGATGTTTTTCTTGAAAATCTCCCAATACTTGCTTCAAGATTTGCTTCAATCCGAGTTCTATGGCCCCAAGTATGTTTAAGGTGACACAAACCCTTCCTTTAATAATTTATCCATGAAAATCTCCTTTGAATATGGTTTTGAGGTTGATTTATGGTGATTCTATGGTGTTTGAAGGTGTTCTTCTTCGTGGGTAACGAAAATGGATCTTATAAAACAAGATGGGCATTGGGTTCTACTTAAAAAGTGTCAAAAATTGGGTTAAAACACCCTCTTCAGGTCAAAAATGCGATCCTGTTTGCCAAAAATGTGGACCGCATTTCACCTTTGCGGTTCGCATTTTGGTCGCATTTCTCGCCCCCAGTTTCTGCCTCAAAATGCGACATTCTGGGCCAAATATGCGGTTCGCATGTCGATTCTGCGATCGCAGAATCGACATGTCTGCAGAATTTTTCCCCGACACGAAAATAGGCATAACTTTCTCATACGATGTCCGAATTGGACGATTCTTTTTGCTATGGCTCCAAAATTTCGATTTGGATCTAATGCTTCAATAAAAACTGAATTTTCAGTTCATTTGCATAATATGATACCACTTATTCTTGAAGATACGCCACCGGCACATTCTTGAAATGCCAAAGTTAAACTCCATCAACCATCCAAAATCCATTCGAGACCCTCGGGACTTAAACCAAACACTCCAACATGTCCCATAACATTATTCAAACTTGTTCCAACCTTCGGAACGTTCAAATTAACATCATAACATCAAATTCGCATCGGATTCAAGCCTAAGGATCTCAAAATCTTCTAAATCTCTCTTTTGATCTAAACCCGACTAAACCACGTCCGAATGACCTGAAATTTTGCACACAAGTCATAAATCACATATCGAAGCTACAACAACTTTCGGAATTCCGTTATGACCCTCGGATCAAAATCTCGCCTGTCAACCGGAAATCGCCAAAATTCTAACTTCACCAATTAAAACCTAATTCCACACGGAACCTCCAAAACTAATTCCGATCACTCTCCTAAGTCATAAATCCTCTCCCAAAACTAACCGAATCATCGGAATTCACATCCGAGCCTTCTAACTCATAAGTCAACATACGGTTGACTTTTACAACTTAAGCCTTCTTGAAAGAGACTAAGTGTCTCATTTCTTACTGATTTTACTCCGAATGCAACTTACTCAACTTGATTACATAAAACATAGATAACGAAATATAATGAGACAGAAAATGGGGAAGAAGGAGTGGTAACCCACGAGACGACTGGCCGGGTCGTCACATTCTCCCCCTCTTAAACAAACGTTCGTCCTCGAACGAGTCAGGAAACATACCTGAAGTTTCAAATAGGTGAGGATATCTGCTCTGCATCTCTTGCTCGGTTCCCAGGTAGCCTCTTCCACAGACCGACCTCTCCACTGAACTTTCACTGAAGCTATCTCCTTGGACCTCAACTTCCGAAACTGACGATCCAAAATTGCCACTGGCTCCACCTCTTAGGTCAAATCATCATCCAAATGAATCATGCTGAAGTCCAAAGTATGAGACGGGTCTCCAATATACTTCCGGAGCATAGAAACATGAAATACTGGGTGTACACTCGACATATTGGGTGGCAAGGCTAGCTCATAAGCCACCTCCCCAACTCTCCGAAGTACCTCAAAAGGCCCAATGAACCGAGGACTCAATTTCCCTTTCTTTCCGAACCTCATAACACCTTTCATGGGCGAAACCTTCAGCAAGACCTTGTCACCAACCATGTAGGACGAATCTCGAACCTTTCTATCGGCATAACTCTTTTGCCTCGACTGTGCTGTACGGAGCCTCGCCTGGATTACCTTCACCTTTTCTAGAGCATCCCGAACCAAGTCAGTCCCCAATAGCCTAGCTTCGCCGGGCTTGAACCAACCGACCGGAGATCTACACCGTCTCCCATACAGAGCCTCATACGGAGCCATCCGAATACTTGACTGATAGCTGTTGTTATAAGAGAACTCTGCGAGAGGCAGAAATTCATCCTATGAACCTCTGAAATCAATAGCACAGGCACGCAACATGTCCTCCAGGATCTGAATGGTACGTTCGGACTGCCCATCCGTCTGAGGATGAAATGCTGTGCTCAATTCCACCTGAGTACCCAACTCCCTCTGCATGGCCTTCCAGAACTGCGAGGTGAACTGAGTACCTCTATCAGAAATGATAAAAACTGGAACACCATGCAGCCGAACGATCTCTCGGATATAAATCCTTGCCAGCCGTTCTGAAAAATAGGTAGTACACACAGGAATGAAATGCGCGGACTTGGTCAGCCGATCCACAATCACCCATATAGCATCGAACTTCTTCAAAGTTAGTGGGAGTACAACAACAAAGTCCATAGTGATCCGCTCCCACTTCCACTCGGGAATAGCTATCTGCTGAAGCAAACCACCCGGCCTCTGATGTTCATATTTTACTTGCTGACATTTGAGACACCGGGCTACGAATCCCACAATATCCTTCTTCATCCTTCTCCACCAATAATGTTGCTTCAAATCCTGGTACATCTTTGCGGCACCCGGATGAATAGAATACCGTGAGCTATGGGCCTCCTCCAGAATCAACTCCCGTAGCCCATCCACATTGGGCACACAAATCCGGCCCTGCATCCTCAACATTCCATCGTCGCCGATGGTCACATCTTTAGCATCATTATGCTGGACTCTGTCCTTAAGGACAAGCAAATGGGGATCATCATACTGACGCTCCCTGATGCGATCGTATAAGGAAGACCGAGAAATCACGCAAGCCAACACCCGATTAGATTCTGAGATGTCTAATCTCACAAGCCTATTGGCCAAGGTTTGAACGTCCATGGCAAGTTGTCTTTCACTGACCGGAATATAAGCGAGACTGCTCATACTGGCCGACTTTCTACTCAAAGCATCGGCCACCACATTGGCCTTTCCCGGGTGGTATAAGATAGTGACATCATAGTCCTTTAACTATTCCAACCACCTCCTCTGTCTCAAGTTTAGCTCCTTCTGCTTGAACAGATATTGAAGACTCTTATGATCCGTGAACACTTCACACGGCACGCCATATAAGTAGTGCCTCCAAATCTTCAAGGCATAAATTATGGCTGCCAATTCCAAATCATGCACCGGATAGTTTTTCTCATGAATCTTCAATTGTCTCGAAGCATAGGCAATGACCTTGCCCTCT
>MCJB01019336.1:17916-41190 GCA_002018475.1 Nicotiana obtusifolia | reverse complement strand
TCCTCGGCAATGGGTACTTATTTTTGATTGTAACTTTGTTCAACTGTCGGTAATCAATGCACATTCTCATTGACCCGTCCTTCTTTTTAACAAACAGCACGGGCGCACCCCAAGGTGAAACATTGGGTCTAATGAAACCCTTCTCGAGCAAGTCTTGCAACTGCTCTTTCAATTCTTTTAACTCTGGCGGAGCCATGCGATCTAATTGTAAACGGTGGGGCTCTCCCCCACTTATCTCTAAGCCACCATCACATAATGTAGAGCCCACCACGATTCCTCCTTCTCAATTACCATGATCTCACACCATTAACACGGCAGACTTGTCGAAGTCTTTGTTAAGCTTTTCATGAACATCCTGGATCACAAGTCATGGTCACACATTCGACCTCTTGCTGGGTAGCAAGTAGTATACCTCGCGGAAGCTTCATTGACATCACGCCACCGCTAACCTGCTCACAGGAGATAACCCACCTGTGGAATTCCTTATCGACATCTTCTAACGACGCTGCACTAGGTACAACTACCCCGTAATCAGCAAATTCTCCTGAGCTCATGCTCGCCCACCAGCTGTATAAGTTTGCTCCTTCCCTATTGACATCAACTGAAAGTTCAATAATACTTTAGGAACTCAAGTCATATTGCACCTGAAACGATAATCAGATCTTCACACCCCTATTCATTTCAAATAAACTCCTTTCTTCCATATTCAATCTTTCTTCGTACGTCAACCATCACTCCAAATAAAATACGTAGGCCAAATCACCTTCCATCATGATTCCCTAACCATTCTACACTTTCTCAAGGCATGCGGCTATCCTACCACAGAATCCATATGCTAATTTGTCACTCTTAATTCGATTAAACCATCTCCTTTAAGCAACTTTTCAACCTCTGCTTCTCATACTTGGCCTGCTAGTACTTCAACCACCGCGAAATACTTTCGGCCATGTCGTTCCTCATACTTCACTGCTCACGTGTTGCATCAAATCAAAATCCATCTTTCTCGAGCCATCCACACTAGGAATACTAATTCGAATTTATTTTTGCACCGCTGCACACAGCTATCCCTGGCAACCACCCCTCAGGCACCATTTCACAGCACCATGCCCCGAAGGCAAATTCCAAGAAGACCGTATCACCGACGAACCATAATACGTTCAAACAAGAACGACGACACCGCATCACATTGAAAATCCCATCATGCTTGAAAATATCAAGTCTTGTTACTTCATCAACCAAACATGGACATCCATAGTCCGACTGCCTTTCCTTCGCTGGAATTTAAATGCTAAACCTCTAAATCATACACTGAGAAATCCTCCTTTCGAGTCATTCACTGCCGCGTTCCATACATAAGCACTCTACCATTTCACCAACATTGTATGACAACAACGCATAGACATCGTAACAATTCGTGCACGGTCTCAACACCATAGAAGATGCAGATACTAAGTTGGAACATAAGAACATCCTTCCACAAGACAACTATAATAGCTTGCCCGAGCACGCATCTGGCACCACGACTGTAATACCACTACAACTCTTCGACGCCCAATTGATAACAAGCGCTTCTCGCTGCATATGATTGAGTAGGAAGGAAATAAAGGCATAAGCCTCAATAGAATCAAAACGCACGATAAGGATATCAAGAATAAATGTGAAGTTTTTCCTAACTCTGTAGCCTCTGGGGGATAAATACAGACGTCTCCGTACCGATCCCTCAGACTCTACCGAGGTTGTCTGTGAACTGTGAGAACCATGTAACCTAGACCTCTGATAACAACCTGTCACGACCCGGAATTCCCACCCTCGGGAGCCGTGATGGCACCTACTAGTGAAAGCTAGGCAAGCCAATCAATCGAATCATTAACTACTATTCCACTCAAATCAAAGCAACTTAGGAACAACAGTTAATAACATTATAAATAAATGAGCAGAACATATAAAAGAAAATTCAGGCCTTTAAACATCGCCAATACAATCTCCTTTACAAACTACCCAAGATCTAGTGTCACAGTTTCACAGACTGTCTAAGATTTACTACAAGTAAGGGTCTGAAAGAAATAACAAAATGTTGTTTCCGGGACTACAAAAAAGAAAGAAACAGACAAAATAGAAAGCAGGAGACTCCAAGGTCCGCGGACGCCTGCAGGACTACCTTAGGTCGCCTGATAATCAGAAGCCGGAAGCTTCTTACAGTCCAAAGCCTGCGGTACTGGGATATGCACAAAAGAGTGTAGAGTGTAGTATCAGCACAACCGACCCCATGTGCTGGTAAGTGCCTGGCCTAACCCCGGCGAGTTAGTGACGAGGCTAGAACCAGACTCCAGATAAACCTGTGCAGCTATACACCAATATATATATATATATACACACACACACACACATCTACAGTAGAAAGATAGAAATAAATGAACCAATTAAGTGGGAAAAAGGGGAATATACTCCGGGATAACAGTTAAAACAACATATCATATATGGATAGTAAAGAAACTACAAATTAAATTCAAACACAAATCAAGAGAAAATTTCAGACAACTTTCACTTTCTGTCATATCCTGTACCACCCGCTCCCATTTCAATAGTCATCACACAAATCACAAGAATTTCAGTAAGGAAACAAAACAATATCATAATTTCTCAACAAGAGAACAATAACATCAAAACAATCATCCATACACGACTCACGGTCATGCTTGACACCAACGTAGAGGCACTCGTCACCATGACTATACGTCGTACTTAAATTAACAATTTAACAAATAGAACACGACTTCTAATCCCCCAAGCTAAGGTTAGAACGGACACTTACCTCGCTTTGCAACTGAATTCAAGGTTCCGACAAACCTTTGCCTTGAAACTTTGCGTCCGAAGGCTTCGAATCTAGTCACAAATAATTTAATACACTCAATACACATAGTAGAAACTAACACCATATGAATTTACAAATTTTTCGGATTAAAATCCGAAATTTAACTCAAAATTGCCAGTGGGGCCCACTTCTCGTAATTGTACAAAACTCATAAAATGTGATAACCCATTCCGATATGAGTTCAACCATATAAAATTTGTCGAATTCCGACACCGGATCGACCTCCAACCCTCAAGTCTAAGCTTTAGGGTTTTCCCACAATTTTCCCAACTTAAATTACCCATAAATTGCTAAAATCGGTGATGAACTGAGGTAATTCCTCGAAAATTTAGTTAGGAATACTTACCCCGATGTTTTTCTTTAAAATCTCCCAATACTTGCTTCAAGATTTGTTTCAATCCGAGTTCTATGGCCCCAAGTATGTTTAAGGTGACACAAACCCTTCCTTTAAGAATTTATCCATGAAAATCTCCTTTGAATATGGTTTTGAGGTTGATTTATGGTGATTCTATGGTGTTTGAAGGTGTTCTTCTTCGTGGGTAACGAAAATGGATCTTATAGAAAAAGATGGGCATTGGGTTTTACTTAAAAAGTGTCAAAAATCGGGTTAAAACACCCTCTTCAGGCCAAAAATGCGATCCTGTTTGCCAAAAATGCGGACCGCATTTCACCTTTGCGGTTCGCATTTTGGTCGCATTTCTCGTCCCCAGTTTCTGCTTCAAAATGCGATATTCTGGGCCAAAAATGCGGTTCGCATGTCGATTCTGCGATCGCAGAATCGACATGTCTGCAGAATTTTTCCCCGACACGAAAATAGGCATAACTTTCTCATACGATGTCCGAATTGGACGATTCTTTTTGCTATGGCTCCAAAATCTCGATACGGATCTAATGCTTCAATAAAAACTGAATTTGGAGATCATTTTCATAATATGATACCACTTATTCTTGAAGATACGCCACCGGCACATTCTTGAAATGCCAAAGTTAAACTCCATCAACCATCCAAAATCCATTCGAGACCCTCGGGACTTCAACCAAACACTCCAACATGTCCCATAACATTATTCAAACTTGTTCCAACCTTCAGAACGTTCAAATTAACATCATAACATCAAATTCGCATCGGATTCAAGCCTAAGGATCTCAAAATCTTCTAAATCGCTCTTTTGATCTAAACCCGACCAAACCACGTCCGAATGACCTGAAATTTTTCACACAAGTCATAAATCACATATCGAAGCTACAACAACTTTCGGAATTCTATTATGACCCTCGGATCAAAATCTCGCCTATCAACCGGAAATCGCCAAAATTCTAACTTCACCAATTCAAGCCTAATTCCACACGGAACCTCCAAAACTAATTCCGATCACTCTCCTAAGTCATAAATACTCTCCCAAAACTAACCGAATCATCGGAATTCACATCCGAGCCTTCTAACTCATAAGTCAACATACGGTTGACTTTTACAACTTAAGCCTTCTTGAAAGAGACTAAGTGTCTCATTTCTTACTGATTTTACTCCGAATGCAACTTACTCAACTTGATTACATAAAACATAAATAACGAAATATAATGAGACAGAAAATGGGGAAGACGGAGTGGTAATCCACGAGACGACTGGCCTGGTCGTCACAGGCACGCAACTCGATCCTACCATATCATTATTTATTAATATTATAATCCTAACTTATTCCACCATATTATTATTTATCACTATCAATTATTACGTACACAAACCGTTATGGCACATAACCCGATCCCTCCATATCATTATTTATCAATATCATAATCCTTCCTTGTTCCACCGTTTCAATTTATTATCTTTCAATTCCCGTTGCAGCATGCAACCCGATCCACAAACAATTTCAATAAACATAAACAATCCAATAAGTTAATTTTTAAGACTTTCCACAATCAAAGGGTATGAGTGCAAGGCAATAAAAGAACCATATAATAATCACATGAATGCAACAAATATTACAAATATAATAGGACAAATAAAGCATGTGACAATTAAGGTATTCAAGTAAAATAGTTAAGGCAAGTAGCAAAAGCACGGAGTCATGGAAGGGACGATCAATTCAATATTTCCACAACAAGTAGCCCATGGCTCACGCACAATATGTACAAGAATTTAACCAATAACAAAATGAATGGGAATTCTCAACAAGGAAAGGTATCTAAACAATTAACAACTTCACCTCAATGTGATAACGACTATTACAACTTCAACACCAATAGCACAACAAGATGATACTCTACGAAATAATAACTTCAATTAAAAGTGATTCAACAATTAAGAGGCAACAAGACAATAAGGAAGGAGATAACTTAAACTAAAACATATAAGAGCAAAATAACAAGTAAGAGGTAGAACCAGTGCAAACAACGTCAAGTAGAGTATGTAAGAGTAGATTAAAAATGAAAGATAAAACATGTTATGACAATTCAATTAAAGTCATGGAAAGAGTCTATATAATCTAAACCGGTCAAATACAACATATAACATATGTACCTACTCATCACCTTGCGTGCCCGGCTTTCACATAACACAAATAGCACAATCAACCCAAATCCTAAGGGATAGTTTCCCCCAGACAAAGTTCGGCAAGATACTTACCTCAACTAGGCCAACTCAACCCACCGAAATAGCTTTCCCCTAAAATTCACCTCCACACGGCACAAATCTAACTAAAAATGACTTTATAACATCAAACAATGCAAGAGAAACCAATTACATTAAATAAAGCTATGATCTTTATATTTTCCCCAAAAAATCAATAAAAGACAATGCCAGGCTCACCCCCCTTGGATTCCAAATTAAAGCTTACCCGAGCGAAGCCCGAATCAATACAAGCTCACACGAGTGAATATTGACTCAATCAGAGTCCAATAGCTCAACCAATTCGCCAAACATCGTTCTTGGGTGTTCGTAATCCAAGAGTATAACCCACACTAGTTGGGTCCCATATCTCCCGAAATAGTCATCTAAAACTCGCCAAATTCGAACGTGTTATTCTCCTAATATATGAGAACAAGACCCCAAAATGAATCGAAAATAAACGCCTCTAACTTATTTTCAATTGTTAGAATTTAGGACATAACCTTAGGTCTTGATTTAAAGAATTAAATGGGTTTTTAATTAACATCATGGATTAAAGCTTAAATCAAGGGAATGAATCAAAGGGAAATACTTAGGTTACGGTTTAAACCTTACCCCATGGAAGAAACTAGAAGAACATCCCTGAATTCTTCCAATCCCAAACTTTCAAAATGAGAAAAACTCCAACAATATTAACAGCCAAAAACACCAAGTTATTCTACCTCGTTTCTTGTGCCAAACAATCCCGAAACTCGCTTTTGCTACCTCCAATGGATTCCTCATGATATTTCTAGTCAAGATAGGCTTTTGAATCACTCCATTTGACCTTATAATGAAGGAGATATGTTGGTTTCAATATATGGAAATAGTACAGATTTTTAAATAAGAATTCAGTGGCAATTTTGTAACTAATCTGAAAAATCTAGCATCCCCATTCTTAGTAAAATGACCATAAATTCCTTATACGATGTTGAAACTTGATGATTTTAGTTGCTATGGTTCCAAAATTACGATACAGATATAATGGTTTGGTCAAAAAACGAATCAAGTCATTTGCTTAATATGGTAACCTTTATGCTCAAATCGACGTCGAAACCGAAAACAATCACCATACAACCCAAACTTATCAAAAACTCATCTGAATTTAACCAAACTTTGTGGACATGTCCAGAATCATCATAGAAACTTATTGAAATAATTAAAATCCAATTCCGAATCTGTTTACCCAAAAGTTAAACCTTGGTCAACTCCTCCTACTTAAAGCTTCTAAAATGAGAATCATACTTCCAAATCAATCCCAAACCACTCAAAAACCGAAACCAACCATACACAAAAGTCACAATACATAATATGAAGCTACTCAAAGTCTCAAACCACTGAATGGAATGCTAAAGCTCAAAACGACCGGTCGGGTCATCACAAAGAGGATTCCTTCTTGCTTGAGAAAACTCATGTTGTTCACATTTGTAGTACGCTTTACGTTGCTTCCTCATTAAAAATGTTGCCAGAAAAACCTATTTGGAATAGAAACTAGTCGAAGATAAAAAGAGTTAAGAGCGTACTTTTAGTACAATTTTTAATCTTCAACGATAATACCTTTTGAGATGACTCACGATCCAGTTGCTTGGTAATTTAACTCTATCTTGATTTTCCAGCTAGTACGAGCCTTTTCCGATTACAGTTGAAATTCTGATAAAGTCCTTCCCAATTTGGTATCAATTTTCCAGCGTTGACAACCTGGGTATTAAATGTCATTTTATGTAGAACCAAGTCTTTAACTTTAAAATAACGGAGATTCGCTCTACAATTATAATACCTTTTAATTCTTTGCTTCTGCACCATCATCCTCACATAAGCCAAATCCCAGTGCTCATTAAGCAAATCCAGCTTAACTAACATAGATTGTTTGCCTGGGAAGACTTCATAGTTGGTTCACCTATCTCCACCAGAATTAGATCCTCTGCTCTATATACAAGGGACAATTGTGTTTCTCCGGTGCTTGATTTTGCCATGGTTTGGTACGCCCATAGTACTCCGGATAACTCTTCAAGCCATCTGCCTTTTGCATCCTCTAATTTCTTTTTGAGATTTTGAATTATAACCTTGTTTGTTGACTCTGCTTGATCATTAGCACTTGTAACATACGTAGATGATGTATCTTTTAATCTTCAATCCCTATTAAAAAGTTTGTTACTTTCGAGCCAATGAATTGTGGCCTATTGTCACTAGTACTCCAAATCGATAAATAATGTGATCCCAAATAAAATCTATCACCTCTTGTTCTCCAGCCTTCTTGAAATCACCTTCTTCAATCCATTTAGAAAAATAATCAGTGATAATCAAAAGAAATGTTACTTGTCCGGGTCCTTGAAGTAAATGTTCAACTATATCCATCCATTATTTCATAAATGGCCAAGGCGCAATCGAATGCAAAAGTTCAGCAGACTGGTGTACTAAATGAGCATAACATACAAACGACTTAGCATCCTATTCCGTTCGGGGTATAATAGTAACCAGCTCTCTTTAACTTTAGCACGAATGAATCTGCTACGGAACGATTGTCAAAAACTCCTTCATGAACTTCCCTTATTACATAATCAACCTCCGTTGGTCCTAAGCATCGAGCCAACAGACCCTGAAAAGATCTCCTATATAGTTATCAATCAACATGACAATACAGACAACTTTTATTTTGAGTGCCCGGGATGTTTTAGAATCCTTAGGCAATTTGCCATGTCTTAAATTTCATTTCTCCAATCCCAGACTAGGTTTGTTGAATTAACTTTGAAATAAACATACACATCTAGTACTGGATGCAATAAATTTTCAACTGAACCAGAATCAACGCTTTTCAAGTCCGTTGAAGAACCCAAGTTAGCTAGCGCATCGGTCTCCACATTTTTCTCTCTTGGAATATGGATCACTGACCACTCCTTGAACCGAAAAAGTAAAAAACATGGACTTTGTTTAAGTACTGCTGCATACGTTCTTCTTTAGCGTAAAAGATTGATATATCTGATTGACCACTAGCTAGGAATCACACTTTACTTCAATTACCTTGGAGCCTAGTCCCCGGGCTTATTCGAGTCATTTGATTATAGCCTCATACTCTGATTTATTGTTAGTTAAAGGAACAGTTTGTATGACCTGCCTTAGGATTTCGCCTAAAGTATTAATTAATAATATCCTAAGACCGGACCCGTTCACGTTAGATGAACCGCTGTAAATAGGGTCTTGACTCAGGACACATTCTTCGACACGAAAACTGCTTCTTTTGCAGCTAAAGGCATCATTCCCTGACTAAAGTCGGCCATAAAGTCGGCCAAAACCTATGACTTTATTGTAGTCTGTTGTTTATATTTGATATCAAACTCCCTAATTTCTACCGCTCATTTAGCCAATCGACCCGATAATTCAAGTTTATAAAGGACGTTCTGTAAGAGACAAAATGGACTTAACGACTATAGGGTGACATTGAAAGTATGGTCTAAGCTTTCCAGAAGCAACTACGAGAGCTAGAGCCAACTTTTCTAGCTGTAAATAGTATTTTACAAACATAATATATAGGGTATTGCGTACCTTCACCTTCTCGGACCTGGACTGCACTTATCGCCACCTTTGACATCGCCTCATACACTAACAATTTCTATCAATCCTTTGGTTTGGACATCAAAGGAGGGCTAGACAAGTATTTCTTTCAAATCTTCCTATTCTTGTTGGCATTCTGGTGTCCACGCAAAGTCATTCTTCTTTCTTAATAATGAAAAGAACTGGTGATACTTTTTTGAGTATCTAGATATAAACCTACTAAGGGCTGCCAATCTTTCGGTCAATCTTTGCACTTCTTTTATGCCATTAAGTTGATCAAGAATATCTTCTATGGCCTTGATCTTATCCCAATTCCTCGTTGTGAAACCAAGAAACCTAGAAATTTTTCGGACCCAACTCCAAAAGCACATTTCTCCAGTTTAAGCTTCACATTGTACTTCCTTAAGGTCAAACGTTTCTTGCAGATGAGTCAAATGGTCCCCTGAACTAAGAGACTTAACAAACATGTCATCAATATATACTTCCATAGTTTTACCAATTTGATGCTCAAACATCTTATTCACGAGCCTCTAGTAGGTAGCCAAGCAGTTTTAAGCCCAAAAGGCGTCACATTATAATAATAAGTATAAAAATTGATAATAAATGATGTTTTCTCTTGATCCTCTATGTGCATCCTTTTTTGATTGTACCCGGAATACGCATCAAGAAAACTCATCATCTCTTGCACAACCATGGCATCAATCATTTGATCGATGTTTGGCAACGGGAAAGAGTCTTTCGAGCAGGCCTTATTCAAATCTTTAAAATCAATACACATTCTAAATTTATTGTTATTTTTTGGTACTACCACTACATTAACTAACCAATCGGAATATTCAACCTCGCGTACTGAACCTATACTAAGTAACCTGGTTACCTCCTCCTTAAAAAACCTATTTTTCATCTCGGCAATTTGTCGCTTTTTCTCCTTTACTGAAGGGAAATTGGGGTCCAAGCTTAGGTTGTGAACTGCCACTTCGAGGGGATACTTGTCATATATAAGTAAGATCATGCAAAAAAAATTAGTGTTAACCTTAAGAAATTTAATAATTGTACGTATGAGTTTGGGGCTTAACCTCATTCCCAAGTAACCCTTTCTTTCCGGGAACACAATGAACAAAGTGACTTGTTCGAGTTCCTCTGTGGTTGATTTTGTTGCATCTGTATCTTCTGGTACCTAAACAATCTAGGTACCTGGTAAATATCTGGTCTCTTCTCCTTATTACTGTCCTCGTCGGTATTTCCACCGGTACCTGTAATTGCTATTTATTGACTCTATTTGGCTTACTGTGAGACAAAGTAACTGCATTCATCTCCTTAGCAGCGGGCTGGTCACCTCTAATTTTCTTAACTCCATCAGGTGTTGGGGATTTTAACAAATGGTGATAAGTTGATGGAACAACTAGTATATCAGGATCCGTGGTCTATCGAGAATCACATTGTATCCCACATTACCTTCCACAACTTCAAATAACTTCGATTTCGTCATTCTCTCAACGTACGTAGGAAGCACGAGTTCTCCTCAAATCGTCACACTTGTTATGTTCAATCCAGCCAAAAGCTTTGTTGTTAGAACTATGTCACCGATCAACTTTGCTTGTTCTAGGACTCTTACTTGAATAATATTAGACGAACTTCCAAAATCAACCAACACACGTTTAATTTTGAAATCTAAAATATCTAAAGATATTACCAGAGTATCATTGTGTGGTAAAGTAAGGCCATCCATATCTTCCTCATAAAATAATTACATCATCCTCTGGTGCTTCCCGGATCCTCTTTCCATGAGTGATCGATATCTTTATCTTCTTTGCAGCCGAATATGTCACACCATTAACTTCAACTCCTATAAAACTCATGTTATTGTGAGACGATGAGACCTAGTTGGTTTTGCCAGTTCCGCAGTATCACGGGCTTTGCGTAATTATTCTTAGTCATGTCACTCAATAATTCTCTAAGATGACCTTTTTCAGCAACATTGCTACCTTTCACAAAGATACATGCAGTCCCCAGTCCTATGACCATATATACCATATAATTCACACAACAAACTAGGATTTCTCTGACTGGAGTCCGACCGAATTGGTTTTGGGAACCTTGCTTCCTTTATGTTCCTCATGGTAGAAACCAACTCCACCAAGATAATATTAAAATTGTAATCGGACAACCTGGGATAGCTTGAATCCCGAGACCCCGATGGCTCTTTATCTTGCAAAGTTCTACTATTTCATCCATGATCAATCCTCCTATCCGATCTAGGTCTTTCCAACAACTAATAAACTCTAACTCCACGTCCTTGTCTTGTTCGTGATCTAGCCTTTCGTTTGACACACACGGTTGAAAATGACTCCTAGATGGCCACATCAAGGTCATTATTTGACCTTTTTAGATCCGATCTCAATTATGAACTTTGGAAGATACTGGGGAACCCAACTGATCATCTTAAACTCTAATTTTGATTCATAGTGGTTATGAACATCAGTCCATGTGGTTTTTGAAATTCCAACAAGAGCTCCTTTTACTTCCTTGAGGCATCAGAACTCAAAGGACTAAGTCCTGTGGTAAATGCTTTTGCTGCCCATTCATCTGGTAATAGAATTTTCTTCTTTTGGAACCTGATCAAGAACTCTCGAAGTAACTCCGAGTCTCCTTGAGAAATTCTGAAATATCTGCTTTCCTAGCTTGAACTTTCCTCGCTCCACCATGAGCTTTGATGAATGAATTTGCAAGCATTTCAAAAGAATCAATGGACTATTAAGGTAAAAGTGAATATCATGTTAAAGCCCCATTCATTATTGTTTCCCCAAATTTCTTTAGCAAAACTGATTCGATCGCACGTGCAGCCAAATTGTACCCCTTCACAACTGTGGTGTACGTTGTAATATGCTTTTCTGGATCCTATGTTCCATCATATTTTGGAATATCCGGTATCATAAACCTTTGGGGATTAACTCTAGAACCGCACTAGGTTTGAAGGGTAATTGTATATACTTATTTGAGTCTGTGCCCTTTGTAACATCACTAAGCTATCTTAAATGGATAAAACTTAATTTGTGAACTCTAAAGAGAATCTCTTGTTGCTACTGCTTGTATATAACAACATGCTTTGTTTTTAATGAGATTAGTGTGAAGTTAAAACTCTTCGGAAGAAGTGATTATGTCATTTATTTTAAAGTTGAGCAAGACTGATGGTTTGAGATTCTATTAAGTACTCTTAGGAGCTGTAATTGAATTTGTGAACCTGTGACCTTGTTAATATCCTTAGAAGTTCTAATTGCAGCTTGCTAATTTATGATCCTGTTAACATTCCCAGAAGTTCTATTCTAGGTTGAGAATTCGTAACCCTATTAATGTTTTTAAAAACTCTGATTGCAGTCTGGCATCTTTGGTAGAACCTGTAGGAGCCCTAACTGTGGATTGTTGTTCTGAATCTCTATCAATACTCTTTGAATGTTCTCATTGAAGTTATCAACATGTGCCTTTTGAGACTGCTGATCTGTATTTCTAATTGAAGTTGCTGACCTATGTCTGTATTAGCACTCTTTAGGAAGTACCATTTGTAGTGTTTGACCTGTAATGCTGTTAATATTTTTATAAGCTCTAACTATAGTTGTTAATTTGCCCTAATCTAATGCTTCTCAGATGTTTAGTTGGAACTGTTAGTCCACATCTTTGTTCACACATTTTAGGACTGTTAACTTGTGTGTGCGCTAGAGGGCAAGACTTAAGTTACAATCAATCTTTGGTTAGTATAAATGAAGGTTGTTAAGGCAAAGTGTAACTTTGTTCATAGACTATTGCAGACTTGAACTATGTACTCTTTCTACCCTTAAGATATAGGATCTCAGGTGTTTGATTCTTTAACAATAGTATGATAATGTTCCTGCCTCTATGTATGTTTGAAGCTAATTTCGTTTCAACCTTCTTAACATGTTACTCATAGTGAATCATTCATTTAGCTTTGAAATATGGTTATAACAATGTAAATAGATTGTCTTATAGTCTTATAATGTTTTCCTTTGGGCCTCGTGGGAAAGGTGTATACTTCTGTGGTATGGTATTATTGTGGTGATTGGGATTTACATTGAAAGTGCCTCATTGGCACTCAAACCTATGGGGAAGAGTGAGTGTGAGTGGTTAGGGGTATTTGGGAGTTGAGTTTAGCTCTTTGTTGGCTACTCTCCCTGTCACAAGCATTGTCCTGGGCCTTGAGATCCTTCGAAACTTTGAAGTGTCAGGGGTTCAAAAGGAGCCTTGACCTTGAGTGGAACTCTACCCTTAGCCTCTAATCTATTGACATTCATTGCTCCTTTTAGGTTTAGTGTTAATTGAAAACGAAATATTTTCAATATAAATCACTTTTACTATATGTGACCCTACATTAGTATAAGTTCATAATTCAATTACTATTCGTTGTTATAATTTATTCAAGTCATTTACTTATATATTTCATTTATGATTGTATGTATAGAGAATTATATCTAATGACATTCTCTCTCTTTTTTTAACACGTATAACCATTGGGCCTGCTGAGTTCTCAAAAGAACTTAGGCCCAGTGCACTTGGGAGTCTGAAGCCCACTGCTGCCCGTTCCTGTTGTTAGCTGGGCCTACCTCTTTCAGGCCCAAACCAGAGTCTTTTCTTACCCTTTACCGCGTTATTATATTCTGTTATTTTATCAAATGCCTTACTTTACCCTTTGAATCACATAAGCAACTTAGGCAAAGGACATAGGATTAAAAGAAATATTAGGCTTACTAGTAACTAGTTTTCATTCGTTAATTATATGCTACTCACGCTATTAATCTCTTATGTTTTACTAACATACCATGAAGACTTTGAAGCCAAAATTAGCTTAACAAGGACGAGAGTCCCTCTTTCAAAAAAAAAAAAAAACCAGAAAGGTTATTCAAAATCGGCCTTTTAAAGGTCGAATCTTTCAAAACAAAGTGCTATCCCCAAGCGAAAGATTTTCAAACAATTTTCTCAAGTCTAAGAATTAAGATTTTGAAAGCCAAGATACATCTTCGGCTCACTTACTTACAACATGTTTATTAGAGTTACATGAATAGCCATATTCTTTAAGTTCAAAGTGTTTTATAACTAAGCCCCTTTTAACATGCTTCATAAATATAAACCATTCATGTGCATATTTTTTAAATCTTTCAATTATATATACATACAAACGTTATCTTCAAAGACCCTTTTTAACATATATCCTTTCAAAGCTACACATCCTCTTTTCAAATAGCAATATATATATATATATATATATATATATATATATATAGAGAGAGAGAGAGAGAGAGAGAGAGTAAGTCTTACCCTTTAACACTAATTAAGCAAAATGCAAACAACCTAACGAATCCTTTAAACCTAGTCTAATTGTCATGACCCAAAATTCAACTAGTCATGATGGCACCTAACACAAACCGCTAGGTAAACCAACTAGCAACAATCCAATTCAAATTAGACTTCTGAGAGATATAATGATAATATAACTGAACTTATAAACAAGGAATCACCAAGGATTGATAGTACAACTCATGAGCTTCTAAGATTTAGAATTTAAAAGTCAGTATGAAATAAATACATCATCTATTCAAAATGTACATAAACAGATTTATAAATTTAAAGCTACCAAGAACAAGAGGCAGCTACAATCAGAATGCAGGTACATCTTGATTGGCAGCTCCCGCCACACACAGCAACATCAGCTCTAAAATCTACACACAAGGTGTAGAAGTGTAGTATGAGTAAAACTGACCCCATGTACTCAATAAGTAACAAACCTAACCTTAGGTTGAAAGCAGTGACGAGCTGGGATAACGATCAGAGTTCAACACCAATAGCCAAGAACAACTCGTAATAATATGATAAAAGCGTACAAGAAATAACTTAAAGATATGATGCTCAGCTCGTTCACTGATATGGAAAATAGACATATTTTTCAGGTATAACAGTAAAACCCGAATCTTTCACTTAAATCACCAAAATATGAGCAAATGAGAAAACTATGATTATTCCCAAAAACATTCAACAACAGATAAGATATTTCATTTTCAGATAGCCTGAGGAAAGTGTGTCAATGTGATCTAAATTCATGAATGACACAAAATCATGTAGCATGAGAAAATGCATCTCTATGCCTACATGGCAAGTATGCATGTCAAATGTAATGCATCACAATAATGAGCTCATGTACTCACACTCTCAGAGCATACAATCTCAGTGTCTCACACTCAATCACTCGGTACACTCGATCACTCGGTACACTGAATTACTTGGCACTCGGCACTTGGCACTCGGTACCTACGCTCACTGCTGGTATGTCAGACTCCGGAGGGACGGATCCTGCCCAAGCGCTAATATAAGCATACATGGCCTACTGCAGTGTGTAGCCCAATTGATCATCAATTAATAAAACCTGTTGCGGCGTGAAGCTCGATCTTATCATGAATCAATAAAACCTGCTGCGGCGTGCAACCCGATCCCATCATGAATCAATAAAGCTTTCTGTGGCGTGTAGGTCGATCCCATAAATATCACTCACAATCAGCCCTCGGCCTCAACTCAGTCATCATTCTCTCCAGTCTCTCGGGCTCACAATCTCATGCCAATCAGCCCAAACAATGGTACATGTTGTAACAACAAAATGATAACAGAGATTGAGATATGATATGCAAATGAATAATTTTATTGAGCATGAAATAGCAATTTAAGCAAAGAACTCAACGACAGAAATAACCTCAGTGGGTCCCAACATAATAAGAATATAGCCTAAACATGATTTCTAACATGGATCACATCTCAATTATTCTAGCACGTAGAAATTTCTGAGATAGAAACAAGATTTGTAACTATACAAAACCATAGAATCTACCGAGTCATAATTCACACGGTGCACGCCCACACGCCCGTCACCTAGCATGTGCATCACCTCAACACCAACCACATGACACATATGTTCAGGTATTCATACCCTCAGTATCAAGTTTAGAAGTGTTACTAACTCGAACAAGCCGAATCCAATACCGAGAAGACCCAACAATACTCCAGAAATGCCACCCCGCGCGTACCGACCTCTGAATGGCTTGAAACTAGCCAAAAGCAACTCAAATAATGCCAAAGGAAACAAACCCAATCGATAAAGGTGAAATCTTTAATCAAAAGCCAATGTCGACAAAAGAATAAACGCGGTCCCGCACCTCAGAATCTGACGAAACTCACAAAATCCGAGAAACCATTCAATTATGAGTCCATCCATACTAGTTTCACTCTAATCCGACTCCGAATCGATGTTCAAAACTCAAAAATTAACTTTATGAAATTTTAGACAAAAGCCCCAAATTTCACTTTGAATTCATCAATCAAATGCCAAAAACGAAGATGGATGCATGAAATGTAACCAAAATCAAGTATAGAACACTTACCCCAATCCATATGGTGAAAATCGCCTCCAAAATCGTTAGTACTATATGCTTCTGTCCAGCTGTTTTGCCTCGTTTCTTATGCCAAACAATCATTAAAGTTGCATTTGATTCCTCCAATAGGTTCCTCGTGAAATTCCAGTCAAGTTAGGCTTTTGAATTACTCCATTTGACCTTATAATAAAGGATATATGTTGGTTTCAATATTTGAAAATAATGAAGATTTTTAAATAGAAATTTAGTGGCAATTTCTATTAATCTGAAAAATCTGGCAACCCAATTCTTAGTACAATGATCATAAATTCCTCATACAATGTCGAAACTTGATGATTCAAGTTGCTATGGTTCCAAAATTATGATCTAGATATAATAGTTTAGCGAAACACGAATTAAAGGTTATTTGCTCAATATGGTAACCTTTATGCTCAAATTGACCCTAAAACAATCACCAAACAACCCAAACTTATCCAAAACTCATCGGAGTTTAACCAAAATTTGTGGACATGTCCAAAATCATCACACAAACCTTTTGTAATAATTATAATCGGATTCTGAGTCCGTTTATCTAAAAGTCAAATCTTAGTCAACTCTTCCAACTTAAAGCTTTTAAAACGAGATTCATACTTCCAAATCAATCCCGATCCGCTCGAATACCGAGACCAACCATACATGCAAGTCATAATACATAATATGAAGCTACTCAAAGTATCAAACCACCAAATGGAACGCTAAAGCTCAAAGCAACTGCTGGGGACGTTACATTCTCCCCTACTTAAATATTTGTTCGTCCTCGAACGTGCCAAGAGTCGTTCCAAAGCCATCAAATAGCCATATACCTTCACCATATCCATGCATGATCCCACGTAACCCCACTCCATATAAGCTCGATAACACCACCTGATAGAGGATCCTTACGTCAACCTTAGTCCATAAACCTTAAACCAAATTTCCAACATTCAGAATTTCTTGCAAGACTCGAATCTCGCACCTACACATTGTATAAGTCTAAACAAGCTAAATCAAGTCATAACCATAAGCTAAGATGTAATTAGATGATATACCACATATCTCAGATGCTCACAACATAACTTCTTACCATAATTGCTTCCCATTCTAGGTCCAACGACCTCATCTTATCAAACACAGCTATTCTACGGACATGCCACACCAATACAACTTAAAACCACAAACTGTGCAGTCCGTGCACCAATAAGCAACAATTTCAATGTACTCAAACATGAAAAAAAATGAATCACATGAGAGATCCGTCTCGCAGACTCAACAGGTACCACCACAAACGTAATGCTATGAACCCATCAAACATAGTAGAACCAAGACATACGAATCTAACACAAAAGATCATATCTCAACATACTACGCTGCAACGCGTGACCCCATCCAAACATCGGTCCATATGAAATACCTTGAGCCCAGTGCTCAAAATCAACAACTATAAGCAAGTCAAAAACAACCACAGCAAGAAAGACCATAATCATGGTGCAACCAGCCAATCAAGACCTCAATAACCATCTCGCTCGAAGCGAAACGCATCTAGTGTGTGCATAACTAATAAATCACAACCCAATATAGCATAGAAGAGTGACACATCGAACATATTAGAATGCGAACAAGCTCAACTCCAATTGAATGACACACCCCTCAACAGTAACATTGATGAGTCAATAAATTCGACTCGGTGTAGAATACACATCCTCATTGGCCTACCAATGGGCCCTCAAATCGACTGCGGTCATCTACAGATAGATAAGTAACGCTCCAAAAGTCCTCAATGGCCTAACCATAACACCTACTAGTAGATATCTGACTTTGGCCATACCTTCACAATCCGCAACCAAGGAAAAATCTGCCTCTGAGATTCCCAGTCTCCAAACCACCAAAATACAAAAGAATCACCAGATCTGAACCTATCTCCACCACTCAAGTGACTGACACATCCTTCATACATAATCATTCTACGAGAAATACTTCCATAATTCTTCCGTACCACATAGCAAAATCCGAACATCAGAAGTCAATCAACCGGGCGAGTACCGCAATACCAATGAAGCATCCGTAAGTCAAAACACAAGGTGCCCTTTGCAATGTGCAGTCTTCTTAGTGGATACGAGATAGTCCAGCATTCTTCTGAATATCTAAAACTATCTATGCCGTCTAGAACTCATGACCTCCCTTTTGGAACTAAACTATGTACTTGCACATGCAAATCTCAATCTCACATGACACACCGCCTTTATCAGGCCATCATATAAAAACACGAGAACCTCATTACCAACTCTGAATCACAAGTAGAATACACACTCAAATAGCTAGAAACCTTATACGATCCCATCCAGGAGAAAATCACAATGCCCCACAAACTCCCCATGTTATAGAAAATATCCATGTTAAGTCATGGTAGAAATCATCGAGAACTCTACGAAACCCATTTGCACATAACCAAGCCATCAAAACTGAATTCCTCTAACTCAACCAAGTCACGCAGGTTGCCAAACCCAAGAGTATTACCACAAAACACCTGTAAAGCCTCATTACATCATAAGAACCAAAAGAACCTAGCATACCATTACCATACTGATCCACCCTCCTACCAAGCTGCCTATTTCCTCTGACTTTCTTCCGAATTTCCTTTAAGCTGACGCTTCTCTTTGCTAGCACACTTCGACCCTGAATTCAACGCTCACCATGAGAGATCCTAGTATAAAACCAAATCGCCCTAAGGCCCATAAACCATTGTATTCCTATTTAAATACTCAAAATACCACACTCGAGATACCCACTATGAAGAGGCCTTATGTGAATCTAAAATTGTTTCCTTTACCTTCATGATATTGAAATGTAAAATCCATAATGATATAGAAATATTGCGAGTCTCGACACCATCCAATGCAAATCTCAGATTCTAGCCATATACAAATCCGAATTCTCAACTGCCACATGTAAATCTTGAATCCATTAGAACCCTCTCGAGAGTCATCCACTCTGCTCAAATCTCAATTGCACCACCCAAGCGGGCCGAATAACTTGTTCCCCATTAGCAAGAAGACACCCAAAGAAGTAACCACACCTTAATGCAACCGAGTAAATTCCTACTCGATGCGCACTACATCCGTCACGAATAACAACTCACATCATTCCATGATTTTCATATACCCATAAGGTGTAATATAACCCGTATCTAGAAATTCCCTTACTCGAGTCATCCACACTCTCAACCTCTGCAAGTCATAACTGATTTACATGTTTGCCTCAACCGACACCAGTACAACACATAACCATGCAATCAAATCGTCGATAGCAGATTCCCCCACTTGGCCCAAAGCCATAGAACAAAACATATGATAACTTACAATACCCATACTCTATTACCGCCATAATCCCGCAGTGAGATTCAACTAAATTTTTCACAAGCTCATGCAACACAAATCATAAAATACCTCAATTCATCTGTTAAGCTCACATTCATCCTCGTGACAGTCAGGTCAATTTCCTCAAGCGATCCAAACTCAAATTGCAACACATGTAACTCATTGGTGGAAAGAAGCTCTCCACACAACATAATAACTATCACACATCCGTAGATTACCCCGCAGGTGATAACCCACCTGCTTAGCCTCAAACTCACCTCTCTCTATACCTTTTCACAGCCACAACAACTATGCAATCACTTAATCTTCCTGAGTCTGAACTCATCAACAAGATATGAGCATCTACTTTGTTCTACAAATAAACGACATGAAAAGAATCCCTCAAAACCCTCACAACTCCAGACTGTATAACAAATCCACAAAAATCGAGCATCTAATAATCCTTTTCACATCTCAAGCAAACTCTTCTTGTCACATTCAAACCATCTAAACACATCCTGCAGTCACATCTTACTCATCATATAGCCATCCAAACACTCACCGAGCCACCAGTCTCACTCATAAAAACACCACAGGACATAGAAGTCCAAAAGTACATACTCCCACAACTGAAATTACCGTGCTCAAGCTGCGGTCAAAATCCGGCCTCAAGTCCTCTAAACTAGCCCATCATCAAAACACAAAAAATGCATCTTATACCTCATCCATGGAATCACAAGCCGTTGATAAAAAACTAATACCGGACGCTCACATACGTATACGAGTGAGTGGGAGGAATTTCAAAGAGATAAGCTTCAAGCTGAATCAATGTCGCACGATAAGGAAAATAAGGTGAGAAGTTTATCCTAAATGCCTGTAGCCTCTCGAAGATAGGTATGTACGTCACCATACCTATCTGCAAGACTCTACTAGACACTTGTTTATGACTCGTATAAGCTATTAACCTTGAGCTCTGATACCAACTTGTCACAACCCAAATTTCAACTAGTTGTGATGGCACATAACCCAAACCGCTAGGTAAACCAGTTAACAAAAATCTAATTCAAATTTGATTTTCTAAGAGAAACAATGATAATATAACTAAACCTATAAACAAGGTATCACCAAGAATTGATAGTACAAATCATGAGCTTCTAAGATTTAGAGTTTACAAAGCTAGTATGAAATAAATACATCATCTGTTCGAAATGTACATAAACTGATTATAAATCTAAAGCTACCAAGAACAAGAGGCAGCTACAACCGGAACAAAGGTACATCTTCAATGCTAGCTCCCGCCACACACAGCAACATCAGCTCCAAAATTTGCACGCAAGGTGCAGAAGTGTAGTACGAGTACAACCCAAATTGCACTCAATAAGTAACAAACCTAACCTTAGGTTGAATGCAATGACGAGCTTGACGGTCAGAGCTAAACACCAATAGCCAAGAACAACTCGTATAACATGATACAAGCAGTACAAGCAATAACTCAAAGATATGATGCTCGGCTCTTTCGCAGTTACGGAAAATAGTCATGCTTTTTGGGCATAATAGTAAAACTCAAATCTTTCACCAAAATCACCAAAATATGAGTAAATCAAAAAGCTGTGATTTTTCCCAAAAACTTTCAACAACAGATAAGATATTTCATCCTCAGATTGCATGAGGAAATTATCTATGCCTACATGTCAATGTGCATGTGAAGTCATGAATGTCACAAAATCGTGTAGCATGAGAGAATGCATCTCTGTGTCTACATGCCAAGTATGCATGTCAAATGTAATGCATTACAGTGATGAGCTCATGTACTCACACTCTCAGAGTACTTAATCTCACTGTCTCACACCCAATAACTCGGTACACTCAATCACTCGGCACTCGGCACTCGGCACTCAAGACCTGCGCTCACTGCTGGTATGTCAGACCCCGGAGGGGTGAATCCTTCCCAAGCGCTAATATAAGCCAACATGGCCTGCTGCGCTGTGCAGCCCGATCCCATCACACGAATCAATAAAACTTGTTGCGGCGTGCAGTCCAATCCCATCATGAATCTTTAAAGCTTTATGCGGTGTGCAACCTGATCCCATAAATATCACTCACAATCAGGCCCTTGGCCTCAACTCGGTCATCTATCTCTCCAGCCTTCCGGGCTCACAGATCTCATGGCAATAAGTCGAAACAACGATGCATGATGTAAAAATAAATTAAAACAAAGAGTGAGATATGATATTCAAATGAATGAATATGACTTAGTATGAAATTGCAATTGATGCAAATAACTCAACAGCATAAATAACCTCAGTGGGGCCCAACAGAATAAGCCTATAGTCTAAACATGGTTTCTAACATGGATCATAGCTCCATTACTCTAGCACGTAGAAATTTCTTGGATAGAAACAAGATTTGGTAACTATACAGTACCATAGAATCCACCGTGTCATAATTCACACGGTGCACGCCCACATGCCCGTCACCTCAACACCAAACACGTAACACGTACGTTCGGGGATTCATACCCTCAGCACCAAGTTTAGAAGTGTTACTTACGTCTAATAAGTTGAATCCAATATCCAGAAGGCTAAACAATACTCCAGTACTGCCATCCCGCACGTACTGACCTCCAAACGGCTCGAAACTAGCCAAAAGCAACTCAACAACATCAAACAATGCCAAAGGAAACAAACCCAATCGACAAAGGTGGAGTCTTTAATCAAAAGCCCAAAGTCAACAAATAAGTCAAACCCACTCCCGCACCTCGAAATTCGACAAAACTCACAAAATCCGACAAGTCATTCAATTGTGAGTCCAACCAGACTAGTTTCACTCAAATCCGACTCCGAGTCGATGTTCTAAACCCAATAATTCACTTTATGAAATTTTAGATAAAAGCCCCAAATTTCACTTTGAAATCATCAATCAAATGCCAAAAACTAAGATGGATTCATGAAATATAACCAAAATTGAGTATAGAACACATACCCCATTCCATGTGGTGAAAATTGCCTCCAAATTGCCTAAATCCGAGCTCTCCAACTCAAAATATGACCAAATGAACAAACCCTTGATATTATATGCTTCTGCCTAGATGTTTTGCTTCGTTTGTTGTGCCAAATAATCCTGAAACTATCTTTTGACGCCACCAATGGATTCTTCATGAAATTCCAATCAAGTTAGGCTTTTGAATCAAACTACAATCTTGGAAAGGCAAACTACTGTCAATTGGAGGCAGAGCAATTTTGATCAAACATGTTCTCCAAAGCATGCCAGTACATCTACTATCAGCTGTAAATCCTCCAAAATAAGTAATAAACAATCTACACAAACTTTTTGCTCAATTATTCTGGACCAGCACTGTAGGAGGAAGCAGCAGACACTGGTCCTCATGGAACACCCTATGTATGCCCTGTG
>MCJB01019336.1:0-17896 GCA_002018475.1 Nicotiana obtusifolia | reverse complement strand
GGGGAACAGGTTTCAGATCACTACATGACATGTCCAAAGCTCTCTTCTGTAAGCTGTGGTAGAACTTCAAAACCAAGCCTAGCCTCTGGAATGCCTACATGTGCCAAAAATACTGCAAAAAACACAATGCAGTAGTAGTCCTATGGAAAAGAGGATCATGAGCGTGGAAGAAGATGCTGGAATGTAGAGAGAGCATAGAACATCAAATCAACTGGCATCTAAAAATGGGATCATCACTCTTCTGGTATGATAACTGGACAGGACTAGGAGCACTTTACTTCATAGTAGCAGCAGACTTTCCAATCGACAACTCAATACACAATGTAAATGATGTCCTGCAAGAGGGAAACTAGAATGTAGACAAACTCTCAGAAGCTTTGCCACAGGAATTTGCAACACATATAGTGGAAGCAATAAATCCTCCAAACAGGGGAGACAACATGGATATACCATTCTGGATGCTACAAACACAAGGAAATTTTAGTGTCAAATCTGCCTGGGAATACCTCAGAAAAAGAGATGAACCCAAAAGAGCCTACAACATGATCTGGGTTAAAGGTCTCCCTTTTAAGATTGCCTTCTTCATGTGGAGAGTCTGGAAGGCTAAACTACCCCTAGATGACTTCTTGAAAAGACTTGGATACCAAATGCCATCCAAATGCTGGTGTTGCACACAACCAAAGGAGGAAACCTTGGTGCACCTCTTCTTTACATCCAGCACAACAACTCAAGTATGGAAATACTTTCTACCAAGAGCAGGAATAGCTCCTGAAAACCTATCTTTCCATCAAGCAATAACCAAGTGCTGGACAACACAAACCTGTGCTGCAGGCAGTTCCATCTTGCATTGTATGGGAGCTATGGAAAAGAAGGAACTGTTGCAAACATGGAGAAACTGTCACAGTTAGCAGGGTCATATATCAAGTTTCCACAGCATTACAAGCACTAGCCGAAGCAAGAAAACCAGGACTCAATGTCCCACACAAATGGCAGGATCTCTTACATATGATGGAAAATTACACCCCAAGTTTTCAAAGTTATATGGGAATTTCCAAATGAAGGGTAGATTAAAGTCAACACCGATGGAGCATCAAAAGGGAACCCAGGAAAGAGCTCAATGGGATACTTCTTAAGAGATGAAACAGGGGAGATCATATATGCACTTGGCACAACAATCCCAGAAGGAACAAACACCATAGCAGAAGCAACAACTATTGTGGAAGCACTGAGATACTGCAGATCACAAAGCTACTCCCACATATGGCTGCAAACAGACTCAATGCTATTGAATGACATCATCAATGCCATATGGAAGCCACCATGGTGCATAATTGATCAAGTAGAGGATATACTGCAGCTAAAAGAAGCCCTCACACTTAATGTAACACACATATACAGAGAAGGTAATAAACTGGCTGACCATCTTACAAACTATGCACTAAATTTAAGAGAATTGAGTGCTATGATTTCTGGCAGTTAGACATACAGGGTAGAAGAATAGTTAATGAAGACAAACTGCAATGCCCATACTTAAGAGTGAAGGTAGCAAAATAGCAAGTAGGAAAAGGAAATAGTGGTCTTACAACAAGCCACAAACACCCTTCTCCCTACTGTACAAATGATTAACAACAATAGCTCAAGAATATACAATGTTGTACTAATACTCTCTCTAATTTTGCAGGCACACTACCTGGTCACAACAAAGCCTAAACTCTCCAGAAAGCTCATAGAAGAACAGAGGAGGATACAACATTGGTTCTACACTAACATGTTGCTATCTAGTGCTAGATGCAATAACTGGCTTTTTACTGAATGCAGGAAAGAAGACACTGTACCAACACAACCTCTACAACAAAGCAGAAGCACAACAGCAACAGCACCATCAAGACATATCAATTGGCTTCTTGTTGCCTGCATGAAAAAAAAACAGGGATATGCCAATGCAGCACAATCACTACAGCAAAACAAGAGTACAACAACAGCATGCTGCTATCTTGGCACAACAACAGTACAACAACAACATGCACAACATTGGCCTTACACTAACATACTGCTACCCATGGCTAGATTCACTAATTGGTTTCTTGCTGAATGCAGGAAAGTAAAACATTGGCCTCTTGCTGGCTGCAAGGAACAAAAACAGGAATATGCCAATGCAGCACAATCATTCAACAAAAACATGTAGCACAATCACTCAACAACAACAACACAATCACAATGCAATACAATAACATCTTGCTGATTTCATGGCACAACAAGAGCATACACAACATTGCTTTCCACAACAATAACAGAGAAAACTTTCACAAAGAAACTGCAATCAATGTAGACTCACCGCTCTTTACGGTTTCACAAGGAAACACATGCTCACTGCTCTCTGTAGAAAAGAAGGACTGGAACACACAGGCACATCGGAAAGGAACTCAACTACTTTCCACAGCACTTACCAATAGCACAAAGTAGATATCTGGTCTCAGCAGAAATCCAAAGAAAACAATACTCAAATCAGTAAAGAAAATCATCACACAGCAACAACCTCAACAAGTAAACCAACCATCACACTAACAGCAGAATATAAACAACCAAAGCAACATTTATCATCATTCTCAGAACCATAGGAACAAGGTCATATCTGAATCCTGCAATGTCACAAGAACAGAAGCCATCTTGAGCTGGACCAGGCTATTGCTGCACTTGCAATGTGTGGTATTAGCACTCTTGGTGCTCATTCTATTGCCAATACAGCAATCACCATGGTCTAGTTTTGGGAACAACTACCAAGCATTACAGTCTTCAGCAACATCCACACTGCTCAAAGGACACAACCAATATCAACAAAATCAACAATGCCAATACAACAACAGCAACAATCCTCCCAATCATCTCAAAACAGAACACATAACATACACAGATGTGCAAAAACAGGAGCAACACTCAATCAACACACAACAGCATACAAGCAGCAGCCCACACAGACACAGGATAACACAACAGCAACTCTTCATCATAGCTATGCAGCCAATGTAGCATCAACAAAAACATCATCCACGTAGAAACAACAAAAGAAGTCAAGGACATCAGCAAGAAGACAGAGGTACCAGCAATCACAAGAGAACACACCAACAGCACACACCCCTATCAAACCCAAGCATTCTCCAAAGCACCAAACATCAATAGATTCACCAAAAGGCAACTCAGAAGAAAGCATAGCAACCAACAAGTGCAACATATCACATCAACCTCATACATCCTTCCCATACTTGATCATCATCAGAAACAACAACTCTAGCACCAAGTAGAAGTCTCAGCACTTAGCTTACAACAATCACAGCATCAACAACAGCAGACTCGAAAGGGCACAGACAACAATACAACTGTGGAACTATAAGATACAAACTAATAGCCATCTTCAATTTGGCTTTACTTGCTTCAGAGGCCAAAGCAAAACTGAAGATTGCGCCCGCTTTTTTGTCACTCTTTTGTCAAATCCTAACACCATAGTCACCATAGAAACACATGTATTTTTTTGTATAGTTGACCTAGGAAATATGCACATCATTTTTGTACATACGACAGGCCACAAAATAGGCAGTCGTCACATCACCATAGGTCTAACTTCCTTTTGCTACTCAGGTACTCTTAGTCAACACCTTAGGATGACAATAGGTACATGCATTTACTTTTGGAAGGTAAAATTTATGTCCCCCTCCATCTTTGTATTTTACTTCTATTAATAAAAACTTATATTTAACCAAAAAAAAAGTTAAGCTTTTTAATCACTCCATTTTCCCTTATAATGAAGGAGATATGTTAGTTTCAATATTTGTAAATATTGTAGACTTTAAAATACGAATTTAGTGGCAATTCGTGATTAATCTAAATAATCTAGCAATCCAATTATTAGTAAAATGATCATAAATTCCTCATAAGATTTCTAAACTTGATGATTCCAGTTGCTATGGTTCCAAAATCATAATACAGATATAATGGTTTTGTCGAAACACGTATCAAAGGCCGTTTGCCCAATATGGTAACCTTTATGCTCAAATCAACGTCGAAATCAAAAGCAATCACCATACAACCCAAACTTATCCAAAACTCATTCGAATTTAACCAAACATTGTGTACATGTCCAAAATCATCATAAAACCTATTGGATTACTTAAAACCAGATTCCGAGTCCGTTTACCTAAAAGTCAAACCTTGGTCAACTCTTCTAACTTAATGCTTTTAAAATGAGAATCATTCTTCCAAATCAATCCCAAACCGCTCGAATACCGAGAACAATCATACACGCAAGTCATAATACATAATATGAAGCTACTCAAAATATCAAACCACTGAATGGAACGTTAAATCTCAAGACGACTGATCAGATCGTTACATAAGTCCTAGGAGCTACCTTCGATAGATTTTAAGGGTGTGCCTAATACCTTCCCCTCAGAAGAACAAGAACCCTTGCCCACAATCTCACTGGTTAGCAGACTAATAACGAAATGACCTTCAATAATTAAATAGGTACCCTAGTATACCTTTAAATATTAGGTGGCAACTCTTTTTTATCATCAACAGGGAACCCACAAGTTGACTATTTTGATTTGTGCAAAATAGGGTGCAACATACACCAACATTGAGAAAGTTGTTGACATCATTGTGTGCCCTAGATGTATTATGCTTAGAAAAGTTTTTTTTTAAAGCATGCTAGTAAAAGACGAGCAGATCAAAATAACACCACAATTATCTATGCCCCATGGTGAGCAACAAACTGTTTACTCGTAAAAAGGTCCAGTTGAATTTTTATACGTGGTTTACAGACACGTGGATTAAGTTGATTCTATTAGTAAAGTAATGAAGAATAAAGTAAATAAAACAAAGATAATTTAGGAAAGAACAAGCTTGAAATTCAGATTAATTCCACCGGAATCAAGGATAATTGGAAAGCTTCGATATTAGCCTTTTATAAAACATAAAAAATGAGAGATAACTTGTGTGATTCTAGTATTTCGTGTCCTTACAATGAGTGCAAATGTTATTATTTATAGCTAAATCGAAGGTTACAAGATCCTAAAATCACGCCTTCTTAAAGATGAATAAAAAACCCCTTGTAGTGGCTGCATAAACGCTGTGATTTTCTGTAACAATTGCTCATTTAATGCAGCTATTTCCAATGGGTACCTTACTTTCAAATTCTCCTCATCGACCCTTGTGTTCTTGGAATCTACACAATACCATCATGTATCCAACATTAACTATCTATTGACACATCTCCACCCTATCATCACTGTCACATGTCTGCGTGAGAGATGTCCATGTGTAAACTATATATATATCATTCACTTTCCCCATTTTAGTATCTTAGTATCATTAAGATGCTATCATTCACTTTCACCATATAGATTTTAGATACAGTACTCTCTAAAGTTTTAGTATCTTAATATTATTAAGAAGCTATCATCTATATTCACAACTAATCTTTACCATTGTTGTTCACCATTATCAACTACCATCATTTTCCATCTACAACCACTATCGCTTCGAGGAACCATAGTCAGTTGGTTCCCACTATTTCCATACAACCACAAATCACTACCGACAATCACAACCATCGGCCATCACCATATATCTCCAACCACCGGTATCACTCACCACGACATTAGCTATCACTATCATTCACGATAATTATTACTCGCCACCACCATCTGTCACCATCAAGCACCTTCGTTATCCATAATTGCCAACCACAATCACCACTAATTACTATCCTTAACCACCACCATCAATCAACACCAACACCAACCACCACCCCAGTCGGTATCTATAACTACGACCAATACCTTCACCAGCCACCATTCCCAATTGGAACCCACAACTGCCACCTTTTGCTATCACCACCAACTACAATATTATATTTTAAAAAGATTTTATGATATAACATTTAGTGTTTTATTTAATTTTTATATTATTGATTTTAAAATAAGGTAAATTTTATGTATTCAGATGTTGAAAATATAACTGTCTTAATTTTTTGATATTCAGATCTTAGTACAAATATTTATATTAAGATGTATATTAAGATATATATGTCTTAATCTGAATTGAATTTGAATAAAAATAAATGAAGCCTAAGGCACTTTATGCTTGTCCCAAAAGGTGGGGTTCTATGTCCAACTTTAGGCTTGTTTTATTATCTTTGAGTTGTTCTTCCAGTTTTAATAACATTTCTTAATTACTAAAAAATAAGTCTGGTATTAAAACCAAACTAAGTTCAAAACAAACATTTATGCCTAATTGCTTTAGGCAGTTTTCCCCTTCTCTTCTCATCTTTTCTGTTTTCTTGAGCCGAGGGTCTTTCTGAAACAACCTCTCTACTCCTTCGGGGTAGGAGTAAGGTCTGCGTACACATTACCCTTCCCAGCCCCCACTTGTGAGATTTCATTGAGTCGTCATCGTTGTTGTTGCTTTAGGCAGTTCAATTAGGAGAATTTTTGCCTTCGAGAGATTAAGCTAGTGTTTGGCCATAGATTCCCATATTTGTTTTGAAAAATCTGATTTGGATAAAGTTTGGTTTGAAAATGAAAATGTGTTTGGACATCAGTTTTCAAAAAATATTTCACTTTTTTTTTTTTGAAAAAACATGAAACATGACTTATACCTACAAGTTCTATAAACTATTGCAAATACCCAACAGTATCTTCATCAATAACATTCATTATCATTATCACAAACCATAGTCCTGACAAGAAGTAAATTTGGAACAAAATTATTATTTTTACAATAAACTACATAATACACTATTGATGACCGAGAAGACGAAGCAGCATTATTACAAAATAATAAATGGTAAACTCTTTTATAAAATATAAAAGTTTGGAGCAATTTTAAAAAAATGTAATAGTAATATTTTGGGCCAAAACCAGCTCTTGAGCTAGTTTTGGGATTTGAGAATTTGCCAAAATATGGATAAAATTTATGAATAAACATGTATTTTCCAAAAACAATTTGAGAAAAATTTGGCAAAATTTATGGCCAAACAGGTCCTAAATTGTTATCACAATTTAGGTAAATATAAGAGACTAAGACGGGTAAGACCATGCTCTCTTATGGTTTCATTCTGAACAATTCGTTTGCTTTTTGTATAATACTCTAGTAGTTTATTAGTATGACAAAAGAGTTGTCCAATGAGACACTAAATATTCAAAGTAGATGTGTGAAATTCCTTGTTTTCCATTCTTTCTTAGCCAAGTCCCAAGGAGCTGGCATTGTCCCAAAAAGTAGTTTAAGAGGGAAATCTATTTTCATCACTAGGCACCGTAAAAGAGGATTAACTAAGTTTACCCAAAAATTTGACACAGAGAGTGATTGTAACGACCCAACCGTTCGTTTCGAGCTTTAGTGATCTGTTCAGTTGTTCGAAGCCTTGAGTAGTTTCATATTGTGTATTATGACTTACGGGTGCAAATTTGATGAGTGGTTCACACTTTAGAAGCTTAAGTTGAAAATATTGATCGAGGCTTGACTTCTGTGAAAACTGTCACGACCCCAGTTTCCCTTCGAAGGATGTCGTGATGATACGTAGTCTCTATGACTAGGTAAGCCTAACAAATAACAACAATTAAAAAGATATATAATAACAAGTTACTAAAGTGACTGAATAATAGATAAAACCTTCTAAAAATAGAATCTCACAAATACACACCCCAAAACCGGTGGAACTGAGTCATAAGCTCTATAGAATGCAAGTAGAGTAATACTACATCACTGTTCGAAAGGAAATACAACAGTAATGAAAATAACGGAATGTGACTCCGAGGCCTGCAGACGCCGAGCAGGCATACCTTGAAATCCTCGGTAAAAGCAGCTAGCATAAAAACCTCTATCGACTGGCACGAGTGGAAGCACCTAGATTTGCACAAAAAGGTGTATAGAAGCATAGTATGATTACACCATAATATCCAGTAAGTATCAAGCCTAACCTAAGTAGAGTAGTGACGATGCCAGGTCAAGACACCTACTATGATATGAAATAGACAGTATAAATGTAATACGGATAAGAAACGAAAAGTAAAGAATAAATGATACAGAACAAGATAATAGCAAGAACTAGTGCCGGAAGTTAACAATAGAAATAGCATAAAAGAAGCAACTAAAGTGCTACAATAACCTGACCGGCCGTTTTGAGCTCTAGCACGTCGTACGGAAGTTTGGGCCTCGAGTAGCTTCACTTCAGGTATTATGACTTGCGCATGTGGTCAGAATTGAATTTTGGGAAGTTCGGAGTTGATATTGGAAGAAAATTCTAATTTCGAAAGCTTTGAGTTGGAAGAATTGACTAAGGAATGACTTTTGAGTAAACGACCTCAGAATCGGGAGTTGAAGGTTCCAATAGCTTTGTTTGATGATTTCGGACTTGGGCGTATGTTCCGGTTGAGTATCGCATCACCCGGGAGCATTTCAGTGCTTATTGTGAAAGGTTGGTATTTTGAAAGTATAAGAAATTCGTAAGTTTGACTTGAAGTGGATTTTAATGTTATCGATATCCGTTTGGGATTCTGAGCATTTTAGTAGCTTTTCCATGTCATTTATGACTTGTGTGCAAAATTTGAGGTCGATCGGACTTGATTTGATACGTATCGACACAAGATATAAAATTTGGAAACATGGAAATTTATAAGTTTGATTCGAGGCGCGATTCATGATTTCGATGTTATTTGACATGGTTTAAGGCTTTGACTAAGTCCATATTGTATTTTGGGATGTGCTGGTATATTTGGTTAAGGTCCCGAGGGCCTCAGGTGGATTCCGAATGGTTAACGGATTTATTTTTGACTTAGGAGATGCTGAAGCTGGGCAGTAGCTGGTGTAGCTTTTGCGGATGTTTGGTCGTAGAAGCGACCTCACAGAAGTGAGGTGAGGTCCGCTGAAGCGTCTTCGGCAGCCTGGGTGTGAGGTCGCAGTCGGGCAGCGCACTTGCGTGTGCACAGAAGCGAGGTCAGGGCCGCGTGCGGAAATTATGCAGATGCGCTAGGGTGTGTTGCACCTGCGATTGCGGGAGTGGAGGAATATCTGTAGGTGCAATGGTATGCCGTCAGTGGTCTTCCACATAAGCGAAGAAGCTTCTGCCGAAACGGATCCGCAGAAGCGGTAAATTGACCGCAAATGCGAAAAGTCGTTTGGTCGGTGAAGTTTTATAAAAACAAGGGTTTGGCCCATTTTCATCTCATTTTGTCCATGGGAGCCGATTTTGGAGCTCTTTTGGAGTGCCATCTTCATAAACTATAATGGGGTAAGTGATTTCTTCACATTGTGAGTTAAATACATGGTTTTCTTTATATGGATTCAAGCATGAAAATTGGTAGAAATTGTGAGATTTTGAAAGAAACCTAGAAATTGGTATATTTGGATTTCTATAACAAATTGGACATGGAATTTGGAATAAATCATATATTTTTGTTCGTGGTGTTATGGCTAATGTTTATCTTCGAAAAGTTTCAGAACTCGGGCACGTGGGCCCGAGGGTTGATTTTATAGACCTTTCGAGTGGAGTTGGGAATTTATATAAATTGATCAATTATGGGTATTAGAGTATATTTTGATTCGTTTGCACGTTTGTTTGAATAGTTTTGGATCGGCGGGCATCAATTTGAGGTGTAAGAGAGGCTTTGGATTCTGTTTTGGAACTTCAGAGCAAGATAAGTCTCATGTCTAACACCGTGAGGGGGAAACTACCTCTAGGTGATATATTTGTTGTGTGTTACTTGTTGAGGGGGTTATGCACGTACCAGGTTACGAGAGTCCATGCGTAGCTAGATTCATGTTATGTCCGGGTAGACTTAGGTTCACACCATGGTATAGCTGTACTACTTGAGTTGTCTCCTGCCTATTAAATTTCTTTATTTTACATTATGACTTGAGACTAGACTTGCGTAGAGTGATAGACTTACTATTATAGAGATTTGACGGGGCTTCATGATAACCCATGGATTACTTGTACTCTCCTTATGAAATTCTCCTGCGCTATGAGTTCTCATCGACAAGTTCCCTTAAAATCTATAACTCACACGGCTATTTGGGAGTGGGTCGAGGACTCGTCAAAGCTTCTTATTTTAATGGGATCGGGCCGTCGCCTCAGCAGGATAGATACATCTATTGTTCGTGCCGTTCAACCCTTGGCAGTGCGTACACTATGATGGATCGGGCCGTACGCCTCGGCAGGATTTATGTATTACACTCTCATGGGAATGGGTCATTCGCCTCGGCAATAAAATAGATGTATCTATGATTGGCAACGTTATGATTAATCGGGCCGTACATCCTTTCGGAAGGGGGAACTGTTTACTAGATATGTTGAGTTATTTCCATCATCTTCTTCCCTTTTAAAGATGAATATGTCCCATAATCTATATAAAATATTGTCCAAAAAATATGATTACCTTTACAAAGTAGATATCCTACCCGACGAACAGAAAGTAACCTCTACTGAACTACCCCTTATAAACCCTTACTCATCCTTTGTCAAAACATCATTTGCACCATGGTCCCAAGTTTGTTCCTTAGTTCAACACAGACCAAAAGGAGTCAAAGAATATGTTACTGCCTCAAAACTTGACTAGCATCCTATTCTTTCCACTCGAGAGGAACAATTTATCACCCTTCAAATCCCAGATGATTTCCTAGATAATGGAGAAATCATGGTTTTACCTGTATCCATTTTGGTGCTATCCGAATCGCTTTAACATATCATGGACGAAAAGGTCAACCTGTTGTTTCTCGAGTTTCTCTTCTAGATACAAGATACTATGAGTACCAACATACCATCTTGGGTACTGTAGAAGTTACTGTCACGACCCAAACTGGAGGGCCATGACTAGCACCCGACCATACTTGCCGAGCACCAACGTACATTTTATCTAACCTTCTTTATTATCTTTTACGGCTGACGAGATCAATATAAATGGTAGACATGGATCACGGACAACCAACAATAAAATATGATGGCATGAACATACATAACATGGGATGACCAGATAATCAAGAAACTATATATAAGGTATGAGCTACCATGCTACCATGAAAGACTATACAACAAAAACTAGCCAACAAGGCATACCAAACTATACATGAGTCGACATCTGTCTATGAGCCTCTAAAGGAACATAAGTACTGTAACATAGTCGGAACAGTGTTCCCACATACCCATAATGTCTATAACAAAAATGCAGACCCAGACCACGACAAGTCTGGAGAAGGGATCTCGCCAATCACCGCTGAACTGGACAGCCTACTGTGGTGGGGGAGCTGCACCTGCCTGTCTATCAGGACCTGCAGCACGACATGCAGCGTCCACAAATAAAAGGACGTCAGTACGAATATAGTACTGAGTATGTAAGGAAGGGAACCATAAGTACGAACAGTAATGTAAGCAGGGATAGAGAATATACAACCTGTAACATCTGGGTACCTCTGAGGGCTATTGACACGAAATGCATGATACATATGTATATCTACATAAACTTTTAAAACATACGCCTTTGTGGGCATCATCATCATCATATCATACCCGGCCGTAATAGGCTCTGTAAAAACGTACCCGGCCATCATAAGGCTCGGTAGAATCGTACCATGCCATGTGGAGCTCGGTAAACCCAACTGATCAGTGGTTGCACAATAGGTGCCATACCCGGCCGACTATAGCGCAGCTCGGTAGAGTAAGAGAAATAACATCAATATCAATCATTCCATAAGAAGGGAACAATGTAAGTACTGCTAGCTTCTAAGAGTGGAGTATTTTTGGAAGCTCGTTCATTACATTACGCACAATCAAGTCGTGCAAAAGAAGGAAAGGGATAGACTCACATACCTTGTATATACTGCCCCAATCTCAAGCTATTCAACTGTCACAACTCCTTAGTCTATAATAAGAGAAACGATACTATCGTTATCATTTAAGTGTCATAACTATTATGTATCGACCACAACCTATTTTACGATGAAACGGACAGCACCTCCCCTATATATATGACTTCACAAAATTCAAAACAATCACCAAACAGCCCAAAAAACATTAATAATAATCATATTGAGCTTCCCAAAACAGTCCACGCACAAGCGAATCACTTCATACATACGATGGCCACCGTAGTCGTGTCAAACGACCCGGAAATGTTACTAAGAAATATCATCCCACAACCCTAAATCTATATGGTGTTTCTCCACACCCTTCTTCCTCAAAAACTCCACAAAACAGTAGTAAAACATGCAGCCCAACAGCAACACAAAACAGTCCACAAAACAGTCCGCTACAAGTGAATAACTCGAACCCACGGCTTCCGATCACCGTCCCGTGAGTTCTTACATGTATAGAACGAATTACCACGAATTCACAGGAGAAAAAATGTATGAAAGAGAGCATTAAAATTACCTTACTTTTTGGATAACTCAGCCCTTTTCTTAGTTCTTCAAACTCTAGGTTTCACCCCCAATTAGAACTTGAAAGAGAGGGAAAATCGATTAGGGTTTGTGTGGGATTTATTTTGGGGAGGGGTTGCAGGGGTTCAATTTGGTTTTGAAGGTCTGAAATAAGGGTGAAATAACTGAGTTTATAATCCCTTAAAAGTCCTCTCTTGGCCGACTTTGGGACTTTTAATTTTGTCCTCTAATTTTGGCAAGTAGGTGATGCACCTACTTGTCACCTACCAATCTGCGCAGGTTTGCAGAAATACAATTATCTCTATACTCCGAAATCGTATTGACAAAAGGTTTAATGCGTTGGAAAATAGACTCATAGATCTTTAATTTGGTAGGTAGATCACCCCGTACTTCCTTGTAAATTGGGAGAAAGGCTTAGAAACATTTGACCTAATGTTTAAGTAAAATTATGAATCTAAGTTGCGACAACTTTTGTCGACTTTTGTTCCATAACTCGTTTGACTTTAAGACTTACGATACAGATATTATATGATTCAAATACCTTTAAAAAGACCTCTTGAGTGTATTAAGCACCTCTAGGTTTACCCGAAAATATGAGTCACAACATCCTTGATTCGTTTAACTCCTAATACTTGTTAATCACCCTTGTACACCCTTATATCACTTAAGACCAATAGGATTAACTTCTTATCATCTCAAAGATAATTACTTCTTAGATTATGTTAAATAACATATGGCATGAACTAACATGTGTGGATATGGGTTGTAACAGTTACCTTGAATGCTCCAAATTTCAACATGTCCCTTCATGACCCATACCTAACGGAAGCATTAAAAATCCAAGTTTAAATCCAGGGAGCTCCACAAGCCAAAGATGCTATCCAAGCTACTCTTCATCACCAAATGGCGTGGTGGGTCAAAAATCATTCCATGTATCTCTACCTTCTCGGTGGAGAAAATGCTTTACTCTTGAATATTGATGCTACCAAAGGAAACACCATGTGCACCCAAATACCCAAACAAATTCCCAGAGATGAGCTCGCCAAAATCCTTGCTGATTCATGGATCACAAATTATGAAAAGTTAATGGAACCAGAGGAATCTCTGCAAGCTGGTGAGCCAACTTTTACCAAAAGAAATGACAAAACAGTTTCCATAAGCCTTTGACCATTACCATCTCAAAAAATTCAATAAAACCATCTTTTCTTGCCAAATGATCCAGCCTAAAGACACAGACCCTGACCCTGAAAGTGAACCCTTCTGGAATATAAAAACTATCATGGAAGAACATGACTGGTGTAAACATTTCGACAAAGAGGGCAGAAGAGTTTGGTGGTTCAAATGCCCCTTTAAGGGACACTGCTCTTGGGATCTTGGTTGCGACTGCCAAGACTGTTTGGAAGATCCAATCAGAGAATATGATGAACACCACCTGCATCATTGGGAAAGATTTGGCCTCAATGAGACCAAATCAAAATCCAAGGAAAAGGGAAAAACCACTGAAAAGCAACTTCGAGCCAAATATGAAAATAAAGATCCTTCAATTGGCTCATTAAGCCGTCCAGGTAAATATGAATTTCCTGTCAGTTACAAACCCCAGGAATAGCCAAAATTACCAGAAAAATTCACTCTGAGTTGGGAAGATGGTGAAACCACACCCAAACCCAAACCACGCTCAGCTCATACCCCAAAATCCAAAAAGCCACCAGAACCTAAGACTTCACCAACTCAAAAAACCCCAAAGCCCACACAATCACAGATATTCATGCTATGTCCTTCAAGCTCCAGTCATATCCAAGATTTTCCTTCACTTCAATCTTTGAAAAAGAGGGTTTAAGCCATGCTCCAAAAATCTCCAAGAAAAATATAGTGCTACCTACTGCAGAAAAACCCCCCAACGAGTGATATCGAAGCAACAATGAATTTGTCACGACCCAAGCCGGAGGGCCGCGACTGGCACCAGACCCTACCCTACGGGCGCCGGCGTACCCTTCATCTAACTTTCCTTATTATCTATAAGGATTGTCATATGCATATAATCTCAAACAATAATTATAATGAACCGAGACGTCATGCCATGATACGAACATACTTATATACATAATATGGCCAACAAGGCTACAATGCAAAACCGTAAAACAAAATACATATGTTTGCCGACAAGGCAATTCAACTGTACATAAGTGAACCCATCACTTGTCTATGCATAAATTGGCAATTGTCTATGAGCCTCTACAAAAACGTACATAATGCAACCTATGTCGGAACAGGGCCCCGACATGCCCAAAACAGAATGCATACCAAGACTGTGGCAAGTCCGAAGGATGGATCTCGCCAATATCTGCTGAACTGGGTAGCCTACTGTGGTGGGAAAGCCTCGTCTATCTGTCTGCCTGGACCTGCAGCACGACATGCAGCGTCCACAAATAAAGGACGTCAGTACGGATAATGTACTGAGTATGTAAAACAGGAAACATAATGTAAGAACAATAATAAGCATCAGGATAAGAGACATACAACCTGTACCATCTGAATGCCTCTGAGGGCGACTAACCATGTCATGCCTGACATGCATATGCATATACATATATTTACATCCTTTTGAAAATCATCATATACATATATACGCCTCTGTGGGCCTCATCATCATCTCATACATATGCCTCTGTGGGCCTCCTCATTATCATACCCAACTGATTAGTGGTTGCACAATAGGTGCCATACCCGGCCGACTATAGCGCGGCTCGGTAGAGTAAAATAGCTGTCGACTATAGCGCGACTAAGTAGAGTAAAACATATACATATGTATAGTTGCACAATAGGTGCCATACCCAGCCGACTATAGCGCGGCTCGGTAGAGTAAAATAGATAATGCATGCTGGACTCATAAGAGTCATACTACCATGGTGAAATAATAACATATCAATCCTCCCATAAGAGGGGAAACAATATACGTACTGCTACCTTCTAAGAGTAGAGTATCTTTGGGGTTCGTTCATTGCATTGTGTACAGTCAGAGTCGTGCAAAAGAAGGAAAAAGATAGTCTCACATACCTTGCAATACTTTCCAATCTCAAGCTATGAAACTTCCATGACTTCTTAGTCTACAATAAGAGAAAGGGCACTAACGTTATCGTTCAGGCATCGCAACTATTATGTATCGACTGTAACCTATTTTGCAATAAAACGGACAGCACCTCCCCTATATATATGTCTTCACACAAGTCAAAACAGCCACCAAACAGCCAAACAACATCAATAAGAATCATATTGAACCTCCCAAAACAGTCAACACACAAACCAATCACTTCATACGTACAATGACCACTATAGTCGTGTCAAACGATCCGGAAATGGTATGAACAACTATCAGGCCACAACCCTAAATATATATGGTGTTTCTCCACACCCTTCCCCATCCAAAACTCCACAAATCAGTAGCATAACACGCAGCTTTACAGCAACACAAAACAGTCCACAAAACAGTCCGCTACAAGTGAATAACTCGAACTCACGGCTTCCGATCACCGTCCCGTGAGTTCTTACACACATAGAACGACTTACCAAGAATTAACAGTAGAAAAAATGTATTAAATAGAGCAGTAAAATCACCTTGCTTGTTAGATAACTCAGCCCTTGCTTTGGTTCCTCAAACTCTAGGGTTTACCTTCAACTAGAACTTGAAAGAGGGAAAAATCGATTAGGGTTTGTTTGGGATTATTTTGGGGAGGGGTTGCAGGGGTTCTTTTCGTTTTTGAGGCTGTGAAATAATAGTGAATTATCAGGCTTTAGAAGTTTTAAAATCCCTCTCTTAACCGACTTGGGGCTTTTAAATTTTAGCCCTTAATTTTGGCAAGTAGGTGATGCACCTACTTGTCACCTACCAGCCTGCGCAGTTCTACGGAAATACCATTATCTCAATACTCCAAGATTGTATTGACAAACGGTTTGAAGCATTGGAAACTAGACTCATATACCTTTAATTTGATTGGTAGATCACCCTGTAATTCCTTGTAAATTGGGAGAAAATCGCAGAAACATTTGACCTAACGTTTAAGTAGAATTGTGAACCTAAGTTGCGACAACTTTTGTCGACTTTTGTTTCATAACTTGTTTGACGTAAAAACTTATGAAACGGATACCATATCATCCAAATACCTTAAAACATGACCTCTTGGTGATGTTAACCACCTCTCGATTTTCCTAAAAACGCGAGTTACAACATCCTTAACTCGTTTATCCTCTAATACTTGTTAACCACCCTTATACACCTTTGCATCGTTTAAGACCGATAGGACTAAACTCTTATTGTCTCAAAGGTAATTCTCTTCTCGAACCAAGGTAGACTATCTTACGGTGTAACCTAACACGTACAAATATGGGTTATAACACCCTTCTCCCCTTAGGAACATTCGTCCTCGGATGTTGAGGGATATCTCAACTCTCAAAATTTTAAAAAAAATTTCGATAGAGTTTCCTCTATAAATAGGACTATCCAAAACCTGTCAAACAGCTCAGACCAATATCCAAAGCCACACAGGGCCACACAACATATAACAATTGCAATTTGGCCTCACACGACCATCTATGTTAGCCAGAACTCACCTTAACTGTCATTTACCGTGGTCCGAGATGTACTTGCTGCACCTGACTCAGCAATAGCACCTGAAGTCTGGAACAAATGGGGGTATCGGGCTTTCATATCTTCTTCAGCCTCCCACGTCATCTCTTCTACATTATTATTCCGCCACAATACCTTAACCGAAGCTACCTCCTTAGTTCTCAATTTACGAACTTGACGATCTAAGATGGCGACAGGAAATTCCTCGTACGACAAGTCCTCAGTAACTTGAATATCCTCAATAGGGGTGATATGAGAAGGATCTCCTAAGCATTTACAAAGCATGGAGACATGATAGACCGGATGGACTGCCTCTAGCTCTGGNAAATAAGTAGTGAAACACGCAGCTTTACAGCAACACAAAACAGTTCATAAAACAGTCCGCTACAAGTGAATAACTCGAACTCACGGCTTCCGATCACAGTCCCGTGAGTTCTTACACACATAGAACGAATTACCAAGTCTTAACAGTAGAAAAATGAATTAAATAGAGCAGTAAACTCACCTTGCTTGTTAGGAAACTCAGCCCTTGCTTTGGTTCCTCAAACTCTAGGGTTTACCTTCAACTAGAACTTGAAAGAGGGGAATAATTGATTAGGGTTTGTGTTGGATTATTTTGGGGAGGGGTTGCAGGGGTTCTTTTCATTTTGAAGCTGTGAAATAATAGTGAATTAACTGGCATTAGAAGCTTTTAAAAGCCCTCTCTTGACCGACTTGGGGCTTTTAACTTTTAGCCCTTAATTTTGGCAAGTAGGTGATGCACCTACTTGCCAAAATTAAGGGCTAAAAGTTAAAAGCCCCAAGTCGGTCAAGAGAGGGCTTTTAAAAGCTTCTAATGCCAGTTAATTC
>MCJB01019325.1:189231-211060 GCA_002018475.1 Nicotiana obtusifolia | reverse complement strand
TTCCCTCTATTGCGAACATTTCCCTAGCTGCATGTTGCTCCCCATAGACGGTGATGACTCCATCATCTGATGGGAACTTTAACATCTGATGCAGGGTAGATGGCACTGCCCGGATGTCGTGTACCCATGGCCTGCCGAGCAGGGCATTGTACCTCATGTCACCTTCTATTACACAAATTTTTGTCGCTCTGGTTGTCCTCGCCAAATCGACCATCAATGTTATTTCCCCTTTTGTTGTTTCCGAAGCCATATTGAAGCCGTTGAGTATCCTCACCTCCGAGATGATCCGATCAGTCAGGCCCAATTGTTCGACGACCCAGGACCGAACTATATTTGCTGAACTTCCGGGATCGACCAGAACACGCTTTATTCGTGTATCCTGTACCAGCATCAATATTACTAGCGCGTCGTTATGAGGTTGCTCTAATCCTTCGATCTCCCTATCACTGAAGCACAGGGTCCCCTCGGGCGCATAGTCTCGAGTACGTTTCTCTCGAGTGATTGAGATTTTAGTGCGTCTTAGCATCGGAACTTGAGGTACATCCATTCCTCCAATTATCATATTGATGGTGTGTTTTGGCTCCTTCTGGCTAGTTGGTCTATCCCTGTTCTCGTAGTGGCTTTTCGCTCAGTCGCTGAGAAATTCTCGGAGGTGACCATTATCTAGTAGCCGGGCTACCTTTTCTCTCAGCTGCCTGCAGTCTTCAGTCCTATGGCCATGAGTGCCATGATACTTACACAAGAGGTTAGGATCCCTTTTGGAAGGGTCTGTTTGTAGAGGTCTGGGCCACCTGGTGTCTTTTATTCGGTCGATTGCTGATACCAAAGTCGCTGAATCGACGTTGAAATTATACTCGGACAACCGGGGTGCTTCATGCCGATCGCCGAGTCTCTCGACGTTGCCTTTTGGCAACGGCCTTCTGTTTCTTTGATTTGTTTCATATTTGTTCTCTTGCCTTGGAACCTTGGGTCCCCTCGATGTAGCTCGTTGGTCTTCTGGATATGGTCGGTGTCTGTCCTTGTTCGGCCTCGGTTCCCTAAAATTGTTCCTTCGGGATCGGTCAAAGGTTTTGGCTGTGTAAGAAGAAACCGAAGGCACTCCAATTTGATCGTCCTCTATTCTGATTTTGGACTGATACCGATTATGAATATACGCCCAAGTGATAGCCGGATATTCGATCAGGCTTTGCTTGAGTTGTCTTGAAGCCGCCGAACTGCCGGTGTTCAACCCTTGAGTGAAAGCCTGTACAGCCCAATCATCTGTGACCGGAGGTAAGTCCATCCGTTCCATCTGAAATCGAGAGACGAATTCTCTAAGTGTTTCATTGTCGAGCTGCCTGACTTTGAATAAGTCGGACTTCCTGGTTTCAACCTTGATGGCATCTGCATGGGCCTTAACGAACGTGCCGGCCAGCATAGCGAAGGAATCAATGGAGTTCGGTGGTAAGTTGTGGTACCATGTCATTGCTCCTTTCGACAAAGTTTCTCCAAATTTCTTCAGGAGAACAGATTCGATCTCATCATCCTCGAGATCATTCCCCTTTATTGCACAAGTATAAGCTGTCACGTGCTCGTTGGGGTCCGAAGTCCCGTTATATTTTCGGATATCGGGCATTCGAAACTTCTTCGGGATCGGCTTCGGAGCAGCACTAGACGGGAACGGCTTTTGCACGAACTTTTTGGCATCTAAGCCTTTCAGAACTGGAGGAGCACCCGGTATTTGGTCGACTCTTGAGTTGTATGTTTCGACCTTCTTGTTGTTATCCTCAATTTTCTTTTCCCCGGTCTCAACTCGTTTGGTTAATTCTTCGAGCATTTTGATAATTCCGGAGTTAGCCTCCGAACTGCTCTCATTTGGTTGTGTTGAGGCCGGTTCACCTTGTTCGGGCGTAGCTTGTGGCGGGACATTATCCGTTCCCACCTGGTCCTGAACTCGATTTTGTAACTGCGCTGTCGCTGCCTGTTGGTTTTGCAACATCTCAAAAATCATACTGAGGCTAATTACTTCCTCTCCATTTTCCTGAATTCCTGAACGATTTTCACCCCGAACGTTGTGTGAAGAGCCTGGAGCCTTGTTGGCGTCAAATGCCATTTGGGAATTGACATCTACTGGACCTTCGTGCTCGGGTATGACATTATCTCCAACTCGATTGTTGAGTTCATTGTTGGTTGGAAGTGAGTGTGCCATGTTTTACCTGGTGACCTGAAAAACAGAAATTTCTGCAAAGAGCAAGTGAAAAATTGTGTTTGAAAAAAGATGTATCAAAAGTTTACCAATATCCTTGGCCCCACGGTGGGCGCCAAACTGTTTACCCTTAGAATTGGATAACAATTAAATTTGTTCGTGGTACTAAGGATCCGTAAACCAAATTGATACTGAATAATAATGCGATGAAAGTAACTGTAATGTAAGAAAAAGGTGATGAAACCGTAGATTATGATGGGCAGTATGAGAGAATATAAATCCTTTGTAGCAGTGACAATAATTGTATTAAGTAGCTGAAGGGGAAGAGTTTTCCTTGATAAAAATCAGATGATTCCAAGTATGAACGAAATATGCTTCTGATTGGCTAAAATCAGAATCCTAAACAAGGTAAATAACTGATTACAAGGTAAATCCCCTAAAATCCGGGGTAGGATCTCCCCAAATCGCGCTGTAACGGCTATGACGGTTGAGATAATTACTCCTGGCGAAATATCCGGTAACTGGCGAGATATGCGGTTCAAAGCCGGTCTTCGATCCTTTAGTATCGATCGGTCACGTCGATTCTTACCGCCCCGGTCGCTCCGGCTATCGAGCTCGACCTCTTGTTTTAAGATCGATTTAACTCGACCTTGTACTGCCTCCGTTATGACTTCCTTTAGTTGGGTCTGGCCCATTTGCACTCGATTATACCCGACCCGAATTCATGTAAAAGCATTTTACCCAATACAGTATGTGAACTATATTCTATCCTGATTACATTTGGATACGCAGGCAGTCTGAGTTAGACTCGGCCATTTCATTCCTAATCTCATCATTTTGCATCTATTGTAATCAAACTACGTCTTGAGCTGATCCCATTTGTTTACGTAGGCAACCTGAAAGGGTTCAGTCATAACCTTAGGGAAAATCTTTGTGATGCATTAGTTTGAATTAGGATGCAGTCGCAACTGCAAGCAGTCGTGTTGTCAAGCATCGCGAAGGATCGACATCAACGGAACAGAGTTTTCAAGAAGAGACGCTCGCATATGGAGAACTTTTCGTAACATGTCAAAATGTAGAACGACGGCATATGTCTTAAACAATGCTTTTCAATATTGTTTTTCTAAAAATATAGTAATTTTTTCCACCTACCGAACTTTGTGGCATAACCATATAAAAGGCTGGGGCAACCAACACTGTGGTCAATACAAATCAATTTCCCCGCTCCCACAAAGAATTTTTCTTTGAATGCAGGGTTAACAGGAAGCATGGAAGCAGGAGACCACACTGGGCAAATGGCGAATCCTGCACCTTCGCATGATTATTTCCTTTTACTCCATTACTTGAATTTTCATGGCACAACTAAAGCTAATCTTTGAATCCTTTGTAAGTACCTCGGAGTCCGACCCTCCAATAAGGAAAGATCCTTGTATATAGCACACCGTCTACTCAACCAGTCAGAGCACCTTGTACAAAATGAACTGCTAGCTTCACCAATTGAAGACCTTTATATAGCAAACCGCTTGGTCAACCAATCGAAGAACCTTGTACAAACGAGCCTTCGGCTTCACCAATTGAAGTCATGTATATAACAAACTGCCAGCTCAATTGATCGAAGTGTCCTGTACAAATCAAACATCTGCATTTCCTACAGTGAAAATTGTTCCTTTTAGATTATACTCTTTGTCCTGTGTGATCATGTTAGCTGCCTAATTTTGGTGCTTTGGCAGCGAATTGCAATTCACGTTGGGCGTTGCCGGAGTGCACTGAATCGCTTCACTCTTGATCAGTGTTTCAATCTCATTTTTTAATTTAAAAAATCTTCAGTATCATGCCCAAGTACATTGGAATGGTACACACATCTTTTAGTGGCATCAAAATACTTGGAGGGAGGTTCAGGAACCCTTCCTTCAACTAGCTGTATCAATCCTGCCCTTCTCAATCTGTCGAACAATTGGGCCAGAGGCTTAGTAATTGAGATATAATTTCTATGACCCCTCTCATCAAAGTTTGGACGAGGGCATGGTGCATAAGCAAGTCGATTTTGGTGAGTAGTGGTTTGGACATGAGCATATTCTCGTTGTGGGTTTTGGTTGTTATTGGCTCGAGGAGGGTTGTACTGTGGTTATGGGTGGTAATATGGCTGGGTGTTACAGACTAGAGAGTAAGTGGATGGTGGTGAATGGTTATTTGGGGAGTAGGAAGTGCTTCCTTGATGTGGGTTGGGTTGGTAGTAAAGGATGGTTGCTGAGACCTCCTCTTTCTTCTTCTTTCCGCTACCGATTAACCCTGATTGGATAGCCTTGCTAGCCGCTTGCAGTGCTGCCGTGGATTGTACTTTACTAGATTTTATGTCTTTTTCTAGAAATCTCCGATCTTGGCCGGCTCGGGGAATTTTTGTCCCATCATTCCTATCATCGTTTTGAAGTATATCCCTTCATAGACTCTGATGAAATACTTGGTTAATCCACTATCGTCCAGCGGAGGTTGCACCCTGGCATCCTCTGACCTTCACCGACATGCATATTCTTGGAATTACTCTGATGGTTTTTTCTGTAGGTTCACCAGTGCGAACCGATCGGGAGTGATCTTTATGTTGAATCGAAAATGATTCATGAAGTCCTCCACCATATCTTGCCAAGTTCTCCAATTTCGCGGATCCGGTTGAGTATACCAGGTGAGTGCTTCTCCTGTAAAACTTCTTATAAATAACTTCATCCTTAGCTTCCATTCCTCCCTACTCCGACTAACTTTTCACAATATACCCTCAAATGTGCGTGAGGATTGCCCGTCCCATAGAAGATATCGAACATTGGGGGTTTGTTCCCAGCTAGCATATCCGCATCCAGATGAATACTAAGATCCTTGTAGTCCAAAATTTCACTTCCCAGAGCATCTTGGAGGCTCTTCATTTGCCTTCTCAAAATTTGCAACTGCTCAGATATTGACATTTCTTCTTTACGTTTGGCTTCCCTCTCCATCTCGGCGTATTGGTTAATCTCATAAGGCACCCTGACTGTGATAGGTGTTGTAAAGTTAGGTTTAGAAATGGCATATAAAGGGGGAACGTACCACTCATGGGCGGCCGTATGTGCCACAAGTATGTGATGGTTGGTACTAAAAATGACCCCTTCACGAAGAGGGGTATGAGTTGCATTGGTAGTAATAGGCGGATTTTGTGGTGTTTGAACATACTGTGGTACGTAGGGAGTGTGGATAGGGGGTTTGGTGGGTTTGCGGGGGTTACTAGAGGGATGACTTGAGTGGTAGGAGCTGAAGTTGGGGTATTGTTGTTTTAGCGTGATGTGGAAGGAAAGTGGTCAAGTAGTGACTAAAGAAAGGAATCGATGTTGTTGGTTGTCACGGCCAGGTGCACTAGATCCCTAATATGTTGTACCTCCACGCTTAGAGACTCCATTTCCTGGGCCATCCTAGCCATGTTTTCATCATTCCTGGTGTCGTCTTTTTCACCCGATAGCCCCGAGCTATCGGCTATGACCAGAGCATGTTCAGTTGGGTTTTCTATGGTTGACATCTTTCCTTTTGACCTTAGATTGTATGGTGGTTCCGCCAGTTTTGGTCGACACAAACCCAAATTTTCTGGGGTAATAATAAAGAAAAGAAAAATAAGAAGAAGGAAAAGAAAAAGGAACAAGAGTCAGTTTCTTCATTATGCAAGAAGGAAGTAACACAGAGCAATAATTCGTGCATTATGCTAACGAATTTCCTAGAATTTGCAGGGACCTCTCATCACTGGAGGTAGGCCTAATTCGCAGATATTTGACAGACATTTAGACTTGACACATTTAGATCCGACGGAATTTATTTTTATTGATAATTTGGTCTGATAAAAGTGGAACAAAGATTACATCACTGTTTCATATAACTGCATGGGCTTGGACAATTCACCCTTTTCGAAAGTAAAAGAGACAACTGGGAATAAAGGTACAAAGTGGGAAGAAAGCGAAATCAACCAACTCTAATAACCATCCCCTGAGCCATTTCCAATATCCTCCTCTTCTTCTAGCTCCTCTTTCGGATCCTCCTCCGGGTATTCCTCAAACTCCTCCTCATCATTGTTGAACTCTAACTTCTCCTCCGGATCTTCTTCTAGATCTGTGCTAGACTCTATATGGATGCACTCCACTACCTGATCACCATCTTCAGTAGGTGGAAACACGTGCTCAATGGATCCTGGGACTACTGGGCTATGCATTGAAGCGGTCACAAGGCAATGTGGCAGGGTCTCATGGTAAATTTGCAAAGCAGCCACTGCGTCCTCTAACTAGGCTATACCCTCTCTGCTTGGCCGGGCCGACTCTTCTTCCTCGATGATCTAGATGTACTACTCAGGAGTACACCATGAGTTTTAACCCAATAGGCATTCTGACCAGGTCGTTCCACTATTCTTGGAGCCTTCTTATCCTGGGAATTCGAATCTGCCCGTTGTACTCGTCCACGTACAGCCTTGTCCTTTTCCATAGAGGTACTCTTGGATCATCCTGAACTGTCTGAGGAGCCGCAAGGGTGAGTACAATTGAATACTTTCAAGTCCGATCAGCTCCATGAAGTACTTCCTAGGCGTCCTCAAGATTGCTCTTCTACCTAACCAGGATAGCTTCCAGTTAATCCATTCCCTGCTCAGATTTGTCAGCATTTCCGTCCACTCTTCTTGCTCATGTAGGGAGACCCAATGTCTCATTCTTTCGTTATGGCTACAGATCATATTGCTGACGCCAAGGAAGTAATCGATGGTGGCCTCTCCCTGAAGGAAATGTTTTGTAGCCTGGATCTGAAGCAACAAGTTACAACCTTTAAAGAAATCATACCCTCGTGCATATGGGGACAAAGCCCTCAGCATCTCAGCTAACACCATCGACACCAAAGTAGCTTGAAGATTGCCCAGGAAGGTCACCAGAACCACATGTAATAGGTTGATGTTGATCCCACCCCTTCGGTGTGGGAAGACCAATAGTTCCAATAGTGCCATTGAGAAAGTGATAGGCCTAAGACTCTCCCACGCTGCTTGGTCAAATTGAAACTCCCCTAAGTAACATTCATAGCTTCCACGGTGCCCAAATCTGTCAAACAGATGGTTGAGGCTCACCCATCCATCATCGTTACTTCTGAGACTCCTACTAATGGCCAGGCCGAAGGCATCCAAGATCTGATAATCGGGCATAGTAACAGGCAATATTGGCTTCCTTCCATTGAACGGGAGCTCCGTGAAACTTGTCAATTCTTCCAATGTCAGTAATAACTCATAGTCGGCAAATTTGAGCACCACCTTAGCTGGATCCAAAAATTATATCAGCAGGCGAGTGAGAACCCTGTCTACTCGAATGTTCAGCAATGCGGCTAATTCCCCCAAGTGCGTCCGAACCTCATCTCCGTGGTCCCAACGAATTTTCTTCCACCACTACTTCAATTTATGTGGTGTTCCCATTACCATTTTTTTCGGTAGGTAAAAGAAAGATGCTTAGGTAAGTGTCTGCTTCGGATCTTTAAGTGTCTTGTCAGGTTTGTTCTTCTTTCCACAGAAGTCATGATGTTTGGGTGCATGAACCGTTGACATTAGGGTAACTTTCCTAATTGTGTATCGATGCCGAGGACCGACTCACCTAAGGTTTATACAGTATGACCTATTTTACTAGAGTAGACTATTTCCTACTTTGGAGTTAGACTGAAGGCTGCGAGAAGTTATGTCAAGTTGACGTAACAAAGCCATTTTCTGAAACTAGAGATTTTTGAAAAGAAGGTTCGGATGGGTGTAAAATACAACCCTCACGTGCCATTTTGTGTGATAGTGTACGACCAAGACTCGATAGGAAGAAATGTGATGATAGTGTATATAAAGCAGTAACTGACAAGAGTATAGCAACAATAAGCATGATAATAAGCATAAAGAGCAAGTAAGCATGTAATTTCAATTTAATCTATAATTAAAACAATGTTCAAATAAATCTAGATGCCAGATTAGTCTATGTCTACTAAGGGCATAACCTAACTGGGATTCTCCAGCAGAGTCGTCATGTTGTTGCACCCTATTTTTCACTAGTAAAAACATGATTCAACTTATGGTTTCTCAGTTGCTGATGAAAGAGAGTCTCCACCTAATATTTAAAGGTATACTATGGTACCTATTTAATTACTAAGTCATATTCATTATTGGTCTGCTAACCGGTGAGTTATGGGTATGGGTTATTCTTCTTCTAAGGGAAAGGTGTTAGCCATACTTTATAATCTACCTGTGGTAGCTCCATAGGACTTAGACTAATTATAAGGGATTAGTTATTTGTACTATGCTAGTTACTATTAAATAGTACGACTTGCTATATATTTATGGGAGAGTATAAAAGAGTGTGAGACCATTAGAAGGATGTGAATTTATAAAGGAGTCTAGAGATATATTTAAAGAGCTTGTAAAGGGTTTATATCTATAAAGTTTGTATAAAGAGGTCAAGTAATCAAAACACTTAGTTTAGCGGATGGGTGTAATTCTAAGAGGTGTTTGCAAAAAAGTGAGCGTAAGTTATACCTTGATTTGAAGATAAAGTTCATTTTTATTGAAAATCCCTTAAGGCAACAATTCTTCATTTTTTGCAGAAATTCTGATTTGCCTCTCGATAGTAAAACTTGATATTTCTTCTTCGAAAATGAGGATGTTGTTTTTTTTTCTTTTACCAAATTTTGGGCTTTAAAATCTTTTTAGAAAAGGAAAGTGAGCGAGAACAACGTAACGATATGAGTGGATGATAATTAGCGAGATGAGGATTAATTATTTTACTAATTCTTTTAGTCATATGTTATTTAGGGCTTGCCTATTTTTATATGACATTAACGCATAAAGTAAAGTATGTGATCTAATATATGAGTGTTATATACATGCAAGATAGAACAACGACGAAAAGGTAACAAAAATGCAACAAGCAGTGGACTAAACCAGCGAAGCAATAGACAAATAAAAAAGAGATTGAGGGAAAGAGGATTGGACTATGAATTTGGGCCTCAAGAAGGCATGCCCAACAGTAGAGAGATCCGGCTACAACTGATTTTGGACTTTCTAAGAAATGCGACAAGGCTGGGATTGGGTCTGAGTTCCTTAGGAACTCAGCCGGCCCAAATGGATGTATATGTCCAAAAGAGAAAGAAAGTCATTAGATACATGCCTATATATTCAACATACTCAACCATGTACGAAACGTATAAACAAACAACTAGAACAAAATATAGTAAAACATCAATACTCAAATAGTATGAGAAACTATACTAATGCAGTAGTTATACATGGCAAATAATTTACATTGAAAACCTTTCATTGTCATTAAACACTAAACCCATAATGAACCAAAAGCGTCAATGAATTAAGGGCTAAGGTGGGAGTTCTACTCAAGGTCGATGACCCCTTTGATTTCCCTTACACTTCAAAGTTCCCGAGGGACTCAGGGCCCAGGGCAATGCTTGTGCGGGGGAGAGCAACCCAACATAGAGTTAAACTCCACTTTTTGCTCAGTTCAGGCATGCAACAACAGAAGAAATACAAACACTCCTGCCCTGGCAGACTAGTTATGAATTGATTGGCTTGCTACTAGCACATGCATGAATTAGTAACACTACTTGGAATATTAAAAGGTGTTACTATAGGTTTAGGCAAACAATTACAGCTAATACCTTTTACAGAAGTTACCACAGATATCAGAAACATGATCAAAACTCTCAATACGACTACAAGTTCACAAGTTTGGACATGGAATCCCTAGGGGGGTGGGGTCAACAGGATTATATTCATAATAGTGTTAACCTTAAACAAGCTATTATGTTCAGACAACATCAACAAAGAACTTGTCATAAGACTAAGAGACCAGGATCAGTTCAATTTGGCAATGAGGAAAGGACCGAGTACAGTTAAAAACAAGAGCATGGAATCATGAAGCCAAACAAGGAACATGCAATATTCAGTCAGTTATACAGATATGTCAAGTGAAGGTATAATCTTATACAGACATGGGAGCTTTACATGTTATAGAATCATGTTAACAATGCCAGGAAGGGAGAGAATTATAGACAAAGGGAGTATTATACCAAAAACAAGTTTAACTCAGGGGTATAGTCTAAATTAGTATCAAAATTTGAGGTGATCATACTCAACTTCAAAATTATCACTTGACTTATAACTAGTATGGTTAGGTCTTCCTTTTATGGAAGATAACTTAATAATAACTAGATATGAGCTTCACAGAGTCACCAATGTCACAAATAATATAAAAGACAATAACGCACTACGCCTAAATAGGTCATGACTTAAACATGCAGCTATGTGTAACATCTAAACACGAGACAGCTAAATTTACTTGACAACAACTATCAATCAACTATAACAAACATGATTATGACTTACTTTTTATGAGAAGGAGATGACTTAACCTTAGTAGAATATATATAGTAGAGTCATTGATATTCATAAAAGTTCACCTCAACAAGTCTGTTTCAACAGATGCAACCAATAACTAGAAGAAATCATGATAAGGTCATAGTGATAACCCAGAAGTTGCCTTCAGGGTTCGCAGATACATGTATAGAGAAGGAAAGCATCTAAACACTTAGATTTTCATGATTCAGTTAAATGATATGAACTTATAAACTTTCAGATTCATCTCAGTTAGGATTATCAAATAATAAACTCGATCACAAGAGAAACAAAATTCTTGGAAACAATATGTAGAGGTGAAGATAAAACAGAATCATCAATTGAAAGATTATGAAGTTTAGGTAAACATGAGCAGTTATTCAAGATACATTATAGCTTAATCATCCAGGCTGTTTAAACTCATAAATGAAAGTCATCAAGAGTCACATAGTAACTTAACCAACAATAATTAAATATTTAAGAGGCATGGTAAATGATCATATGCAGACAACATCTTATCATGAACAAAGAATAACATTTCTATACTAGTAAGCATAAAAAACGACTATAGTTTGCAGAAGATAACAAGCATATTCATAATATTTAGATAAGATGCACAAAAGAGAAAAGTTAAAGGTATACTAACATTTTTTAGTGTAGCAGAACAAAAAGGATCCTTCTTAATCGCTTAAGACCCAAGATTTCAAGCTCGAAACCATGAAAGCACTCAGGAAAACAAAAGAAAAGGAAATCAGTAAGAAACTCTAGGCTTTCATTGAAATCTCAGAATTGCTCTTAGATGGTCGTCTACTTGGTGATTCTGGGTTGTAGTAGTGATGTAAGGTTGTTTTTCTTCCAATGTTAGGTCGTCATAGATGAGAACATCAAAGGCCCCCTTATATAGTGCCATTAAGGATGTAGGGTTTCAAACATATTAAAAATTATGAGTGGGAAGTGATGCATGGTAGATGATGATAGCAAGATTGAGTGAAATCAGAAAGACAACAGAGGGGAAAACATGGTCTAGTTTACCTGAGCACGAGGGTCGACCGTTGAAGGCTTTGGACCAGTGGTTGAAACCCTAATGTCTAGAGGTCACTAAGTTTTACATCTGGACATCGAATCATCATGATGAATTATGAAACGACTCCATGCATGCTCCGATTTGACGGAACACAAAGGAAAATCGGAGAGTTGAAGTTACATCTTCGAGTCTAGGGTTCAGATTTGGGCGTTTCGAATTTTGAGTGATGAGATAGGGAATAGTCGGCTGGATTTGTGGATTTCAGAAGGCAAAGGGTGGTTTCAGGCTCGATCTTTGACTTATGAAAGCAAATCATATGGTTTCCCTTTCGAGCTTAGGTTTTTTGATTTAGGGGTCTTGAGTTTGTGATTGAAAAAGGAAATTATAAGCGGGATTCGTGGCGTAGTAGGGACAGAAGACACGATTTATAGTGGTTTCAATTGACCTTGCACAAATTTGTGCAAGGTTTCTGGGATTGATGGCTAATGGAGACGAGAGAAAAGAGAGAGGAAAGGTAAATAAGGGTGGCTGAGTGAAAGAGAAAATGATTAGGGCTTGGGGGGGAATAGGGTCCGTCTCTAGGATTAAAGACAAGAGATGGAACGAAAGCTGTTGGATCTGCTAATCAATGGCTCCGATTATTTTGGTAATTTGGAATTTTGGAAAAGATTAAATTGGGAAAATCGATGGCCATTGGATTAAGAGATTTTGTACGGTGAGGATGAGATCTCTAGGGGCGGGTATTAAAATCAAAAGAAGAATTAGAGAATAAATGTGAGTCGTTGATTAGATGGACCAACGGCTCAGATGCGAGTGTGTTTGTTCTGTGAGTGGTGAGGGACTGTGACGTGGTGCGTAGTGATTGGTGCACAAGAGATAACACGGATCGCCACGGTGGAAAGAGAGGAGTGCTTGGACTGGGTATATTTTGGACTGGGCCTGCTAATTGGGCTAAAATAAATTTAAGAAAGGGCCATTTTACATTTGATTGAGAATTGCAATGGTAACCTCTTTTGTCTTTAATCCCTTTTTAAATAAATGTGATAAAATTATAATTATTATATAGCACTAATTATTTTAATTATTTATTTATGAAAACACTTTATTTTCTAAATTGCAATAATAATTTCAAATTTCACATAATATTCTAATTAACCAAAAATTAAAGAGTAATTCACTAAATTAATTATAGAACCTATGTAACGTATATATAAAAAATATTTTAACAATCATAAAATAGTAAGTACATTTGTAATTACATAATGTTAATACTACGCGATTAATTATAAAATTAATACTTAATTAATTTGTAAAAATAGGTATTTGTTACTAGAAAACACATTAAGAATATTTATGTAATCTTTTAAGCATAAGTTAATTAATTTAAAAAGGGAGGGTCAAAATTGACCGTCAACAATACACATGCACATGTGTGATCTCATGTCACCTCAAACCATATAAACCCATTACACAATTTGGACTAAAGATTCTTCTTTCAATCTTAACTTACAATCCCTTAGAACCAATTTCTAACATCTGGAACTCCCGCTAAGATCCGTTTCTAATATATATACACTGTATCAATCTCAACAAGCTATATCAAAGCATATGCATATTCCCAAGATGTAACCACACGATGTGCCGCAAAACTCATATGCCCTTAGCAATATCTTCCGACCATAATAGCCGCTCATTACCAAACCCAGTGTCGGTAACATACCTCGTGACACATAAAACCTTATTCCAAACCTTGTAATACTGATGATAATGAAAGAAACGAGTAGAAACTCATAACCACCTGTCAAATCAACAACTCGTGGAATTCTCTCGCTACCATCGCCAAATCCTAAGCTGATTAGTGACATTTTTGTTCTAAATATACATTATAAAAATTCGATAGCATTGATTCAAGATCCAATAACCTCATCTCACCTCGTACAAGTTGATCGATCGACAGGATATATCCAATACTATCAAGAACCTCATATGATGTGATCCGTGCCCCAACAAGCTACCGCTCGAATATGATCAATAATGGAAAGAGAACAAAAAGGGAATTGTCCAATAAGTTTAACAGATACAAATATAAGAGCATAATGCTATGAATCTATCCCACAAGGGAGAAACAAGCTCAAGGAACCGTATCCAACATAACCCCGTGGCAGTGTGCAAAGCGATACACATGGGGATACCCATCGAGCCATAATGCCCACACTCACTAAACACATGTTTAACAGCAACAAGTACGTAAAGTTCATAAACATTGCCATGGGGAGATGGATAGTTTAATGTGCTACAGAAAAGGACAAGCATGACAACGGTGCAATAAGCAGGTCAACATCTCAAGAACCATCTCGCTCAAATATCTCAACAAGTCCTAAACAGAACCATAACATGCGTGTGAATAATCAAGTAGTCTCACAATCCATCATAGCATAAAAATTAACATATGATAAAAATCAAGGCATAAAAAACATCCATTCCGCCCGATGATGACACACTTATAGGAAATGTTGCACTGAATAAGCCAATCCAATTCAATATAGAATACACATTCTCATTGGGCCTAACAATGGGCCTCCAAAACGATTTGGGTCATTACAAAAATAGGTCAATATGCTTTCAAAGTCCATGGTGACCAAATCCATGACACATGTAATCAGATGCCAAATCTTGGACACACTTCCAATGTCCTTAACCTGACCTCTCCGAAATAAAATCTCCAAACTGAGAAAGTACCAAAATCTCCATACCCGATCTCTCACTCTCTCACTAAAATGACTAACACATCACGCAAACATAATCTTCCTATGGGAGATACTCGCATAACCTTCCACACCAAATAGTGAAACCTAAACATCAACAGCTACCAACCATGCGATTTCTGATGTACAAGTCAACCATCCACAATCAATACTCAATGCATCTTCCACAAAACACACCATTCGCAAGAGATACACAATAAAGCTATCATTCCCGTAAACATCTGATATTTCCCATTCTGTTTACAACTCATGACATTCCTATTGAAACTAAACCACGACCTTGTCCATTCAATCCCCATTCCGCACAATTAACTACATCTATCATTCCTGTATGCAACTATATCAGAACCCCATTATCAACTTTGAATAATGAATAGGATACGCAATCCATTGACCAGAAATCTTCCACTGAGCTCAATTCAAGAGAAATTCACAACATGCTAAAAAATTCCCATGTCTGTATAAGACACCAACCGCAGGTCATGGCTAAATCATTGAAAACTCTTCGTAATCCATATGCACATAACCAAGCCAGCTGAACTGAATCCCTCTAAATCACCCAAGTCACACAAACAACCAAACCCAACAGTACTACCACAAAACACCTGTAAAGTCCTATAATGCTAGAGGAACCAATCGTCTCTATTACTATGCTAATCCAAGCCACTGCTAAATATAGCTTTCCTCCAACAATTCCTTGCCTGAATCAATCATGAGATGTCATCCTCTTCAATCCATAACTAATCCACAAGCGCAACAAAGTCAAGAAATACAATAAACACATGCCCATGTGATCCAATTGTCGATGGTAGGATCCCCCACATAGCTTTAAGCTACAATCACATAACCCAAGAACTCGTAATGACTGCTCCTCCTTAGTTACCGGGACCTCACACTGTTACTCTGCTAAATTTTTAATAAGCTCATGTTGCATTAACCATAACAAATCACATAACCCAAGAACTCACAATGACCGCTCCTCCATAGTTACCAGGACCTCACACTGTTACTCAGCTGAATTTCTGATAAGCTCACGTTGCACTAACAATAAAAAATCACAAATTATCAACCTAAATGAATATTCAACCTCGTGATAGCGGTGCCATCTACCTCAAGGAATCTAGACTCATATCATAGCACATACATCCTATTGGATATGGGGTAAAACTCTTCATGGCAACCTTATAAGAAATCATACAATCTCTAATCTTCTCACATCAGGTAGACCACCTATGTAGCCTCAAATCTTTCTATGCCCTTGCCATGAGCACCACCACTATGTAATCAACTGATTCTCTCAAGTTAACATTCGTACAGAGGCCGCATGAATTTGTTTCATTTCATCGATGAACAACCGAAAGATCCATCAACACATCCAAAACTCAAGACTGTATAGTATACCAAGAAAAGAATCAAACATTCACATTGCCTATGCGGCTCACACAAACCCTTCTTGTCAAATTCAAACACTCCAAATGTATGAAGTCAACACCAAATTGAAATGCACAAACTTAGTAATTTGTCCACAATGACCCACATCACACCAACCTTCCACAAAGCCTATGGCTACACTACCACAAAGTCCAAACAATACGTCTCTATTTCCACACAGGTATGGCCACCTTACGAAGTAAGCACTGAGTCTCTAATTCTAATTCTCCACCTACTGATAATCAAACACCGCGTGACATGCCTGTTGCACCCTATTTTGCACTAGTCAAAACAAGATTCAACTTGTTGTTTCTCCTTTGTTAATGAAAGATGGTCGCTACCTAATATTTTAAAGGTATACTAGGGTACCTATTTAATTAACGGGTTATATTTTATTAGTCTGCTAACTAGCTAGACTATGGGTAAGGATTCTTCTTCTTCTAAGGGGTAGGTGTTAGGCACCCTTTAAAATCTACCTGAGGTAGCTTTTATAGGACTTAGACTAGATTTGGGACTAATTGATTATACTCTGCCTTAACTAATGTTTAAAGGTATAACTTACCATATATAGGATATAGTATCTACAAGGGAAGAGCATGGTTTAAAAGGATGGATTTAAAGAAAAGCCTTTGGAAAATTAATGTTAGTATATATATACTTGAAAAAAAAGAACTTTTAAAGATGGAATATTTGTATAAGTGCAAAGTGGAAGCCAAATTAAAGCACTTTGTTTTAAGGCAGCATCACCTTAAACCTTCGAAATAGTTGATTCCCTTTTTGGAAAATTACATCGCGACTATTCTATTTTTCTCTTTGAAAAGAGGGCTGCCATCTTTGTTAAGCCTTTGGGCTTCAATCTTTAAGGAGAAAGTTAGTGAGGCATAATGAATTGATAACAAGCTCGTGATTAGTGGTTATAAAACTAATTGCTAATTAAGGCCTTTTTAATCATAAGTTCTTTAAGGCTTGTCTAAGTTATTTTATGAATTAACAGATAAGGATAAACATTCATATCAATATATGCTTGTCATATACATAATGAGATATAACAACAGGGAAAACAACAATGAGCAATTTCATAGTGTAACTAAAGAATAAGGAAAAAGCAGTAAGTAAAGAGGTGAAGGGAAAGAAGTGATCTGGGATGTTTGGGCCTCAAAAGGCAAGCCTAGTAGTAACAGTGACGAGTGACGGCAAAATCTTGGACCATAGTAGAGCTGGACTTGGTCCTGAGTTCTTAATGAACTCAACAGGTCCAAATCTCTGTACATGCCCAAAAATAAAGGAGGTCATTAGAATAACTGTATTATATACATATCTATATAAAAATTATAACAGTGTTATATACATATCCATGTAAAATTCGTAAACAAAGACTGAAGAGAAATAACTAAGAGTGTTTTGACTGAAGAGAATAAACTGACAGTGTTTAAAAAATAAGGGAATCATACTAAGCTAGGATTAAAAGAAGAGGTTACTAACAGTACCTAAATGCTAAGGGAATCCTGTTAATGGAGAGGTTGTGCATAGTGAATGACCCGCGTTAAATACCTTTCGTTTCCATTAAGCACCAAACCTAAAGAGAGTAATTAGTGTGAATGAATTTAAGGCTAAGGAGAGAGTTCTACTCAAGGCTGACACCCCCTGTGAATCCTCCGACACTTCAAAGTTCCCAAGGGTCTCAAGGCCCAGGGCAATGCTTGTGCCGGGGAGAGCATCCCGACCTAGAGTTAAACTCTACTCCCAAATACATTTAACCACTAACGACTAACGCTTCCCTATAGGTTTGAATGCCAATGAGGCCCTTTCAACTCAAATCAACCAGTATGACATTTCCTACCACAGCAGCCTACTTTCCTTAGCAGAATAATATAAAAATAGACACAAAGAAACAGTCCATAGACTTCGGCATTAAGTGAGTGAAGCACATATTGAACAGGTTTTAAGGTCAGATTTCAAGGTACATATGGCAACATGAATATTGATGCTATTATTGCTAAATCAGAAAACAGGAGTCATACATCTCACAGACAGATAAGGCACATAGTTTGGAATTATAACAGCTTTAGGAACATCTACTAATGCCTTAACATTGATAATAGATTAGTTTGGCACCAGACGCTATCATGAGCATACTCCTAGGTTAATGACATTACTTGAATAGCTTGGGATCCTTGGTACAGATTCATACAATGACACAAGCAAATAATTGCACTCAACTAGTTAACAATAGAACGTTTCCTTTGCACCAAATTCAATCCAGAGTAGCAAGTGAATGAAAGGATTGAGTATAAGTTCAAAACAATGTTCAAAATGTGAAGTAATGAAGGATAAACTAGTCATACCATACTCCCACAAAAACAAAGATTTCAATCAAGATTATGACCTCACAAGACATGATGAGTCCCATATATTGTAGAATCAGGCTGTCAGTATCCTTAGGGGGTCAGGAATATGGGAAACATCACACTTGAACAGACTTAAATCAGCTACACAGACTGGGTTGAATATCTAAACATGATGGAGTCATATTCAAATTATAGAAATGATCAACATTCCACCACAATAGCCACAACTATGTTTTGACTCACAGGAGATAGGCTGATCATAACAAATACTGCTGATATTCAAAGGAAAATTCATCCCAATAGGACTGTTTACAAGCTAACAATTAGACATGGATGTAAAGCATTCATGATGAGGATTCAAAGGGTAATTAAGTACTAATGAACATTTATGAAATCATTTTGAACACTCAGGTTTCATAAGCCTTAACCTAGTGAGGCAGGGTTATGTTATGTATTTTCATATATACCCTAGCTAAAGTTGTCTAACACCTACCCAAGTTTAGATTGACAGAACCCAAAAGAACATGGCATGAATAAACATGAAGACTGCAGCAAAAACCTTAAGTATAACATAACATAACTTCAAAGAATATGGCATGATGAACAGAAAAGCCTAAGCATAGGATAACAGAACTTAGAAGGGTGCTACATGTTAAACATGAAATCTATAGCAGAACCTAAATAAAGAGTAGTAGAACTCAGGAGAATATAATATGATGAATCATGAGGACTTATAATAGAAAATTAAGTGGAAGAAAATTCAAAATACAGCATGATGAGCATGAATGTTATAACAGAACATTAAGTGGAATAGAACTCAAAATGCAGCATGATGAGCATGAAGGTTATAATAGAACATTAAGTGAGGTCTGAAGTCTTAGGCAGATGTGAGAAATCATCAAGTTAGGCAACTTAAGCACATGGGCAGTTTAATACAAAAATTGAGGTCATTAAAGTCATTCCAAAAGTTCTTCGCATTCTTTCTTTACAAGCTGAAGATGATCTGGATTCATGCTTGCATGACTGGCTTTTGTAGGGTTGATGTTTTCATTTCTCTTGAAAGGGAGCTTGATAAAAAACTATTGGTTTTTCCATAATGGGTTTTTCCCTTTCTTCATGAAATCCTTGTGGGATTCAGCACATGAATGTTCAATGAGATTCTGCTCAATCTCTTTGATTTGTTCGTCATCGGTGATCTGGAATAGCCTTGGAATCTCGGAATAACATTATATAAACACAACAGCTAATCTGTGACGACCCGGCCAGTCGTCTCGTGGGTTACCACTCCGTCTTCCCCATTTTCTGTCTCATCATATTTCGTTATCCGTGTTTTAGGTAATCAAGTTGAGTAGTCTGCGTTTGGGGTGAGTTTTGGGTGGTTAAACGGATTAAACCATCGTTGGAAAAGCAAAAGTTGCAGAAAAATCAGGTGAGAATGCGGACCGCATAACTCAAATGCAGACCGCATATCTCACAGTGGAGTCGCAAAAACAAGCAGAAACCTGGGCAAGATTCGCGACCAAAATGCGAACCGCAAACCTGAAATGGGAACTGCATATTTGACAGTGGAGATCGCATACTGAGACAGAAATTTGGACAAAAATCTACGTTAGGAATGCAACGATAATGCGATCGCAAAACATGAAATGCGAACCGCAAACCTCGCTTTGAGTTGATTTCGCGGTGAAGCTAGAATTTTGGCTATTTCCGGTCGATACGTGAGATTTTGATCCGAGTGTCGGAATGGAATTCCGAGAGTTGCTATAGCTTCGTATGGTGATTTCAGACTTAGGCGTATGTCCGGATTTGAAATTGGAAGTCCATAGGACAATTCAACGCATTTTGGCGAATGTTGGAAAATAGAAGATTTTTGGAAAGTTTGACCGAGGAGTTGACTTTTTGATATCAGCGTCGGAATCCAGTTCTGAAAATCTTCATAGGTCTGTTATGTCATTTATGACTTGTGTGCAAAATTTGAGGTCAATCGGACTCGATTTGATAGGTTTCGGCATCGAATGTAGAAGTTGGAATTTATTAGTTTTATTAGGCTTGATTTGGGGTATGATTCATGTATTTAGCGTTGTTTGATGGGATTTGAGGCTGCGACTAAATCCATACGATGTTTTAAGATTTGTTGATATATTTGGTTGAAGTCCCGAGGGCCTCGAATGGATTTTGGATGGTTGATGGAGTTTAACTTGGGCATTTCAAGAGTGTGTCAATGTCGTCTCTTCTAGAATAAGTGGTATCATATTATGAAAATGGACTCCAAGTTCAGTTTTAATTGAATAGTTAGATCCGTATCGAAATTTCAGAGTCATAGCAAAAAGAATCGTCCAATTCGGACATCGTATGAGAAAGTTATGCTTATTTTTGTGTCAAGGAAAACAAAATCTGCATAAACGTTAGAAATGCTACCAGAATGCTATAGCATTGTTGACTTTGCTACGCGAAAATGCTATAGCAAAGTGCAACAGATTTTTGGGCCAAAACAATGTCAGAAATGCGACCAGTTTGCTATAGCAAAGTTGATTTTGCTACGGGAAATGCTATAGCATTTTCAACACCTGAAAGTTTTATTGTTTCGATTTTTGACCCTGTTTTAAATAGAAACCAATGCCCATTTGCCCTACAAGAACCCATTTTCGTTACCCACGAAGAGAAACACCTCCAAACACCATAGAATCACCATAAATCAATCTCAAAACTATATCCAAAGGAGATTTTCATGGACAAATTCTTAAAGGAAGTGTTTTGGTCATCTTAAACATACTTGGGGCCATAAAACTCGGATTGAAGCGAATCTTGAAGCAAATATTGGGGGATTTTCAAGAGGAATCTCGGGGTAAGTGTTCCTAACTAAATTCTTGAGGAATTACCTCGGTTTATCACTGTTTTTAGCAATTAATTGGTGATTTAAGTTGGAAAAACTATGGAAAACCCTTAAGTTTAGATTTGAGAGTTGGAGGTCGATCCGATGTCGGAATTTGACAAATTTTGTATGGTTGAACTCGTGAGGAGATAAGGAACCCGTTGAGGTGAAAATTACTGAATTTCAAGAAGTGGGCCCGGGGCTCGGGTTTTGTCAATTTTGGGATTTCTTAGTAATTTTGATTGTTTTCGCTTGGGCTTTGTTCCCTCAATGTATTGTGACGTAATTGTTCTAAACTTGTATAGATTCGACGCACGTGGTAGGCAATTCAAAGGACAAAGGCGTTGCGGGCTAAGGATTTGGCCAGTTTGAGGTGAGTAATGTTTGTAAATGATGTCCTGAGGGTTTGAAACCCCGGATTTGCACCTCATAGTGCTATGTTGAGGTGAGGTACATGCTCGATGATGAGCATGGGGTTGTTTACTTCTGGGGATTGGGACTTGGTCCATCCCGATTGATGATTTCTACTACATATTTGATTGAAATCTAATTGATGTCATCGTGATTTGGGCTACTTGCCATATTTGGGCTTCGCACCGGTTATGTGAACCCTTCAGGGGTAGTTGTCATTGTTTACTAAATCATATTTGGGCTTCGCGCCGGTTATGTGAACCTTTCAAGGGTAGTTGTCATTGTTTACTAAATCCTATTTGGGCATCTCGCCGGTTATGTGAACCCTTCAGGGGCATTTGTTACTGAATTGATTCATTTCATAAACTCAGTTTTGAACTCAAATG
>MCJB01019325.1:156318-189207 GCA_002018475.1 Nicotiana obtusifolia | reverse complement strand
GTGGCACGCCGCACGAGATGTAATGTGCATGGATCGGGTGACACGCCGTCACGAGATATTGCGCTACTGAACCCCCCACAGTAAGCGCCGAGTACCCAGGGAACGGGTGGCACGCCGCCACGATAGTCATGACTTGCATTGCGTTTCATTGCATTGCATTTTTGGTTGTGTTGGTGTTGTTTCCGTTTACTTCATGTTATCTATTTGAGATGTTACATGTTATTACTGTTCCATCGTGGATTTCTCAAAGTCTTATGTGTTTCTTACTTTCAGTCATTATTTATATGTATCACTCACTGAGTTGGAAGTACTCACATTACTCCCTGCACCATGTGTGCAGATTCAGGCGTTGTCGGTTCCGCTCCGAGGTATTGACTACTATTGTTAGAGCGGTGATTCAGAGACTACGAGGTAGCTACTAGTGTCCGCAGCCCGTATCTCTTCTACCTTGTTGTTTCCACTATTTTCAAACAATCATGCCAAAGATATTGTAATAGTTATTTTATTGTTAGGATTTCATTAGTGGCTCATGACTTTGTAACACCCCGGTTCGGGCTGTAGTCGGAATGGTTCACTATATTTTTCCGCAAATTACTGTTATTAAACCGTGCTTATATTATTTTCATATTGTTTAACTGTTTAAATAAAGTTTTGTTTGGATTGGCTGGCCTTGCCTTCATGAGAGGCGCCATCACGACCGGGTTGGGATTTTGGGTCGTGACATAATTATAAATCATTAACAAGTCATAGTGAACCAAAATAAACAATTAAAGGCTGAATAAACATTATAGACTGAACAGTTAATTAGGAAAACAATAACATGTTCATGATTTTCAAACGAAGCAATTAAGATGGAGGGGATGTAGGTATACTGACCTCCTCTTGAGAAGCAAACCAAACAAAAGGCTCTTGTTTTAGTCGTATAGAATCAAGAACTCACTCGACCAGTGCAATACTCATAATCAAAGAGAAACCATAAACTAATTAGAACCCTAGCTCAATTTACTACTCAAAACTAAAAGCGGGATTTTTCTAAGTAATTTCGTGATAACTTTTGTGTCTATTAAGTCTGCCAGCTCTGTAGGTTGAAGATGTTAGGTCTTTCTTGTTGTGTCTTAGCTCTGGTTGGTGAGAGCATTGAAAGCCCCTTTTACAGTGCCATTAATGGCTTAGGGTTTTAGCAGAATTCAAACTCAGTAGTGAAAGATGACGACTACTAGATGATGCAAGCATAGTCGAGTGAAATCAGAGTGAGCAGAGGGAAAATCATTAGGTATTTTCCTGAGATGACAGAAGCTAACCGTTGAAGGAGAAACCCATCAGGTAAACCCCACTGTCCAAAGGCCATTGCATTTGACCATTGGATCTCAAATAGTTATAGTGATGTTCTGAGGAGGCTCCCATGCGCTTTGATTTGAACGAACACAAGAAAATCTCAGATGATTTGAGATTTCATACTTCGGTCCATGACTTCAACATTAGGGCTTTTGACATTAAATGACAAAAATGGAAAGAAAGCATTGAGTTTCGTAGTATAGAGACAGAACGGTTTCCATGCCTGCCATGAATTTGAAAGATCGAGGGTGAGCTGAGGTTTCATCTTTGAAGGTTAGGGTTCGAATTTGAGGGATTTTGAAATGAAGCGACGAAACAGGGAAGGTATCAGCGGGATTCACGGCTAGGGAAGACATAAAGCATGTTTCTCTGATGAATTTGTGACCTTTCACTAATTATTGCAAGGTTTGGGTGATTGATTGGTTTGTGGGTTTGACAGAGATGAGAGAAGAAAAGGAAAAGGGGGCGGCTAAGTGCTTGGAGAAATGATTTAGGGTTTTGGGGGTATTGGGGGCTGGTGTTTAGGTTTAAGAGTGATAAATTGGATCTGGGCCATCGGATCTATTGATCAACGGCCCTGATAATTTGGGCATTTAAGAATTAAAATGTGAAAAAGTCACGACCGTAGGATTTTTGGATTTGGACGGCTAAGATTAAGTCTGGTGGAGTACTAAAATCAAAGGAAAATGGGGATAAAATGCGGGCCATTGATCTGATTGATTAACGATCTAAATTCATTGTGCTTTCTTTGTGTGCGCGAGAGGCGAGTGACGTGGCAGTTTGTGATTGGTTTAGGGAGAGTGACCCGAATTGCCAAGATGGAAAGAGATGGGGTGTTTGAAATGGGTATTTTCCGTACTGAGCTTGTCTTTGGGCTGGAATTTGTTCAAGAAATATCCACTTGTATTTTAATTAGGAATTGCACTTGTAGCCTTTTTGTTTAACCCGTTTTAAAAATCATTTAATTAAACTTAATTAATTTCCAATAAAATACAGTAAAATTATAATTACAAAATATATTACTAATTATTGTAATGATTTATAAAATACTTTATCTTCTAGATTAAGACACTAACTTCGAATTATTAACATAGTGACCTATTTAACTAAAATTGAGAAATAATTCGTTAAAATAACTATAAAACCGATGTGGTGTATTTTACGTTAATAATCAAAAAATGATATGTGTATTTGTAATTAAATAATATTGATACTAAGTTATTAATTTCAAAACCACTATACCTAGTTAATTTTGTAAAATAAGTATTTATTGATAGAAAATACTTTCAATATATTCATCATAAGTTATTTAGTATTAATAAGTTAATTGTAAATGGGATGGTCAAAATTGGTCATAAACAACTGCCCATCTTTGACCGGAGACAATGAAAGATTTTGCGGGCAAAGAAATTGAACCAAAGAAAATATTGTCCCGACTTTAGGCATGCATTGTGGGAGCGGCATATGGATTTAAGGAAGGTTATGGATTGCATGATTTAGGGAGAGTTAAGGAAGATTTCAGGACAATTTTGGAGGAATTGGGGCCGAATTCTGGCTTTGAATTGCTTACATAACTCGGGCTTAACGAAGATAAGGCCTCATGTAGTTATGGAGTGAAGATTTTTGAGGAAGCAATACTCGCAAGAACTGCCCCAATATCGTATTATGACGATATGGCGAGACGGAGGATTGGGCACTCGTAATGGCTTGAATTTGTGGCTTGACTTGAAGGATTTGAAGATTTGGAGTTCCACTAGTCCTTTTGTGTCTGAACTTGGATCCTTGGCCCGCTAATGAGTTTGTTATCCCTCATAGCGTTGTAGTTTTGTTTGCTGCTTAGAAAGAGTTCCATGTTGTAATATTTGTTCCTGCAAAAATAAAGTACACATATACCCATATATTGCAACGCAGAATATATCATGATGTGATGTAAATAATGGAGGAAGGATGAGGCTTGGCTGCCGGTGAGCCATTATTTGGGATCTGGATGATGGGATACTCAAACTTGACTCGATTCGTTAGCTGGCTGTGTACAGTTCCGCAGTTGTCGGAGAAAAGAAAAATGTCTCCGCTTGTTGGGAGAGCTTGACTTGTAGAGTGCGTCTCCGCTTGTTGGGAGAGCATTAAACTGAGAAAATATCTCCACTAGTTGGGAGAGCTTGCTTTATGGAGTGCGTCTCCGCTTGTTGGGATAGCTTTGCATTAAAATGTAAAATAATCTCCGCTTGGGAGTGATTGACTTAAACCGTAATCATCCCTGAAGCTGCATGAGAAAAATATCAAAACATTCAAGGTAATAGTAAAGGAAAGAAAAGCACACCCAAGAGATACTCTTGATTGCGAAGCTAAGTTGTGGCCATCGATTGGTAGAACGTCGTTAACGAGGTTTGTTTATTCTGGCCTCCGTTGCGATGGAGTGGTAGTGCGGATTGTTCTTGATGGAGGGAACAGTTTGCTATATACAAGGCTTCAATTGGTGAAGTCGATGTTTGATTTGTATAGGGCACTCCGATTGATTGAGCTGACAGTTTGCTATATACCGGACTTCAATTGGTGAAGCCGAAGGCTCGTTTGTACAAGGTGCTCCGATTGGTTGACCAGGAGATTTGCTATATAAAGGTCTTTAATTGGTGAAGCTAGCGGTTCATTTTGTACAAGGTTCTCTGACTGGTTGAGCAGACGGTTTTCTATATACAGGGCTCTTTCCGTATCAGCAGAGTCGGACTCCGAGGTACCTACAAAGGATTCAAAGATTAGGTTTAGTTGTGCCAGGGAAATTCAAGTAATGGAGTAAAGGTAAATAATCATCGGAAGGTGGCAGATTCGCCATTTGCCCCAGTGTGGTCTCAATGCTTCGATGCTTCCTGTTAACCCTACATTCAGAAAAAAGTTCTTAGTGGGAGCGGGGAAGTTGGTTTGTGTCGACCACAGTGTTGGTTTGCCCCGGCCTTTGATATGGTTGCGCCACGAAGTTCGGTAGGTGGAACAAATTACTGTATTTTTAGATCAACAATTTTGAAAAACATTTTTTAAGACAAATGCCGCCGTTCCGAACATGTTACGAAAAGTTCTCCATATGCGAGCGTCTCTTCTTGAAAACTATATCCCCTTGATGTCGGTCCTTCCCGATGCTTGACAACACGACTGCTTGCCGTTGCAACTGCATCCTAATTCAAACTAATGCATCACAGATGTTTTCCCTAAGGTTATGACTTCACCCTTTCAGGTTTCCTACATATCCAAATGGGATCAGGTCGAGACGTAGTTCGATTACAATAGATGCAAAATGATGAGATTAAGAATGAAATGGCCGAATATGACTCGGACTGCCTACGTATCCAAATGGATTCTTCACTTACAAAAGACTGAATTTGATGAGGATTGCCTATGTATTCCTTTCTGAGGAAATCAAGTCGGCATAGTTCAAAAGAAATATACAAAAGTGATATTTGTTTTTTCTATTACAAAAGAAAAGAGGGAGAGAAACCGAACCCTATATGGGTTGCTACGTATCCCTCCATGGGAAGTCAAGTTGAATGTAGTTCTATTACAGCAAAAACCTAACTCTATTTGTCTTCAAACATGGTATCTCTTGATTGCGTCTGAGTTGATGGGCTTCGTGTTGATTCTTCCATCCATTTCTGCCAAGATTAGAGCTCCACCCGACAATACTTGGTGAACCACATAAGGACCTTGCCTGTTTGGTGCAAACTTTCCTTTGGCTTCCTCTTAGTGGGGAAAGATTTTCTTATAGACCAACTGACCCGGTGTGAACTGACGAGGCTTCACCCTCTTGTTGAAAACTTTATGCCGTTGATGTCGATCCTTCGCGATGCTTGACAACACGACTGCTTGCCGTTGCGACTGTATGCTAATTCAAACTAATACATCACAAAGGTTTTCCCTAAGGTTATGACCGAACCCTTTCAGGTTGCCTACTCATACAAATGGGATTAGCTCAAGACGTAGTTCAATTACAATAGATGCAAAATGATAAGATTAATAATGAAATGGCCGAGTCTAACTCAGACTGCCTACGTATCCAAATGGAATCAGGATAGAATGTAGTTCACTTACAAAAGAGAATCTGATGAGGATTGCCTACGTATTCCTTTCTATGGAAATCCGGTCGGCTTAGTTCTAGAGAAATATACAAAAGTGATATTTGGTTTTTATATTAGAAAAGAAAAGAGGGAGAGAAACCGAACCCTATGTGGGTTGCCTACGTATCCCTCCATGGGAAGTCAAGATGAATGTAGTTCTATTACAGCAAAAACCTAACTCTATTTATCTTCAGACACAGTATCTCTTGATTGCGTCTGAGTTGATGGGCTTCGTGTTAATTCTTCCATCCATTTCTGCCAAGATTAGAGCTCCACCCGACAATACTTAGTGAACCACGTAAGGACCTTGCCATTTTGGTGCAAACTTCCTATGGCTTCCTCTTAGTGGGGAAAGATTTTCTTCAGGACCAACTGCCCCAACGTGAACTGACGAGGCTTAACCCTCTTGTTGAATGCACAAGCCATCCTGTTCTAATATAGCTGACCATGGCATACTGCATCCATTCTTTGCTCGTCGATGAGCTTGAGTTGCTCCTATCTGACGTATATCCACTCTGTATCGTCCAACTTGGCCGCTTGAATGACCATTAAAGATGGTATCTCAACCTCTGCGGGCATCCCAGCTTTAGTGTCATATACTAACATGTACGGCGTTGCCCCTATGGATGTTCTCATGCCATTTCCTGTGATTGTCCACTATCTTTCATAGAATCCTCTTGATATTCTTGTTGTCTACCTCAACCATCCTATTCATTTTTGGTCTGTAGGCTGTGCAGTTGTCGTGGACGATTCTGAACCTCTCGCAGATTTCTCTCATGTGGCTGCTGTTGAGGTTAGCGGCATTGTCAGTGATGATTGACTAAGGTATCCCAAATATTAAGACGATGTTGTTTCGGACAAAATCCACAACTACCTTCTTGTGACTGCCTTGTAGGCGGATGCTTCGACCCATTTAATGAAGTAGTCGATAGCTACCAAGATGAAGCGATGCCCGTTTGATGTGGCAGGCTCTATGGGTTTAATCACATCCATGCCCCAAGCGGTGAACGGCTAGGGTGAACCTGTCACATTCAACTCATTCGGCAGAACCCAGATGTAATCCTCGTAAATCTAGCACTGGTGACACTTTTGTATGTAGCAGATACTATCGCCTTCCATAGTCATCCAAAAATATCTAGCTCTCATAATCTTCTTGGCTTATGTGAACCTCTTCATGTGGGATCCACACATTCCTACATGTATTTCTTCCAATAACCTGGTTGCCTTGGCAGCATCTACATACATCTCAATAAACCTAAATCTGGGGTCCTCCTGTACAGGACTTCCTCGTTGAGGAAAAAGTAATTTCCCAACTTCCTGAGGGCTCGCTTTTGACTATTAGTAGCATTTTCTGGGTACTCTCTGGTTGCAAGGAATTTCCTAATATCGTGATACCATGGTTTACCATCCGGCTCTTCATCTACGTGGAAACAATAGGCATGTTGATCCCTGATCTCTATCTCGATAGGGTCGATGTAGTTCTTGTCTGGATGCTGAATCATGGATGATAAAGTTGCAAGGGCGTCAGCGAACTCTTTTTAAATCCTGGGGACGTGCTTGAACTCAACCTTCATGAACTTCGTGCATAGCCCTTTCACGCAGTGCAGGTATGGAAGGATCTTGACATTTTTGGTGTACCATTCCCTTGGACTTGGTGTATCAATAGATCGGGATCCCCTATTACCAGAAGTTCTTTGATGTTTATGTCGACTGCCGCTACGATCCCAAGGATTCACGCTTCGTATTTAGCCATATTATTGGTACAAGAGAATCTTATCTTTGCCGATGCTGGATAGTGCTATCCGGATTCCGAAATTAGGACAGCCCCAATTCTAACTCTGTTAAAGTTTGCTGCTCCATCGAAAAGCATTCTCCATCCAGGGTATGCCTCTAGAATATCTTCTCGGCAAATAATACTTCTTCATCGGGAAAATACATAGTGAGTGGCTCGTAATCGCCGTCCACTAGATTCTGTGGGAGGTGGTCGGCTAAAGCTTGCCCCTTGATAGCCTTCTGAGTTTTGCACAATGTCAAATTTACCAAGGTTCCCTGGGAGTCTTGGTAGTATGGAACTGTAAAATTTTTCTTTCAAAAGCGCACGGTCAATTGAGGCCTGCAACGTGACTGTACCTTTTGTCATTTGCCTCTTTTGAACGCTTAAAATGTTCCTCTTTTGATGAAATAAAAAGAACTATTTCCTCAAATATTGTAACTTTATTTACCGCTTTATTTATACTTATCTTTTCTTTTCACTAATCAAAATACTAAAAACTGCGTCCCACGATTATGACGTATAACGAAACCGTTGAGCGCAACGACCCAGATTTATGAAGAGTATGACGAGACCATGTTGCTCGACGATCCCCCGCAGGAGATCGAGCAGTGGGAGAGTCAGAAAAAGCCCAATCTCGAAGAAACAAAAGTGGTCAATCTTAGAAGTGAAGAAGATGTAAAAGAAACTAGAATCAGCATTCACCTAGAAGCCGAGCAGAAGGAAAAGCTAATTGAGCTCCTCCGACAGTACATCGATGTGTTCGCATGGTCCTATGATGACATGCTAGGATAAAGTACTGACATTGTCTCGCATAGACTGCCCGCCGATAATACAAGACCGCCGGTCAAGCAGAAACCAAGAAAATTCAAACCTGATTTAAGTCTAAGCACAAAGGATGAAGTGACCAAGCAGATAAAAATGAATATAGTAAGCGTCACCAACTACCCAAGCTGGTTGGAAAACACCGTCCCAGTACCCAAGAAAGACCGAAAGACAAGAATATGCGTGGATTACTGACACCTCAACAAAGCAAGTCCAAAGGACGATTTTCCTCTACCAAATATCCACATCCTCATCGACAACTGCGAGAAGCGTGAATTGCAGTCGTTTTTGGATTGTTTTGCTGGGTACAACCAAATCTTGATGCACGAGGAAGATGCAGAGAAGACGGCCGTCACCACACCTTGGGGAGTTTATTGCTATAGAGTCATGTTGTTCGGTCTCAAGAACGTGGCGCCACCTACATGAGGGACATGATGACCCTCTTTCACGACATGATTCATAAGGAAATTGAAGTGTATGTGGATGAAATCATCATAAAATCTCAAAAGAGCTTGGAGCACTTGGACGATATAAGAAAATTTTTGCAAACGCCTACGAAGGTATAGTTTGAGGTTGAACCCAGCAAAGTGCGCATTCGGAGTCCCCCCTAGAAAACTGTTAGGCTTCATTGTAAGCAGGAAGGGGATAAAATAGGACTCATCAAAAATCAAGGTCATTTAGGAATTACCACTACCAAAAGGGCAAGAAAGATATCATGAGTTTCCTGGGTAGATTGAATTACATCAGCCACTTCATAGCCCAGACCATGATAATTCGTGAATCTATTTTCAAATTGCTGAAGAATGATGCTGTCACAAAATAGACAGAAGATTGATAGAAAGCCTTCGACAGAGTCAAGGAGTTTCTGTCAAACCCACCAGTGCTAGTTCCACCCGAATCCGAGAAGCCATTGTTACTATATCTATCAGTCTTAGATAACGCTTTCAGCTATGTGTTGGGATAGCGTGGTGAAACTAGGAGAAAGGAGAAGGCCATGTACTACTTAAGTAAGAAGTTCAATCCATGCGGGGCCAAATATACTTTGATAGAATGCAGTTGTTGTGCTCTGACTTGGATCACCAAGAAACTAAGGCATTACATATCAATATACACTAAACATTTAATATCTCAGCTCGACCCGCTCAAGTACATCTTCCAAAAGCCGATGCCGATCGGAAAGCTCGCTAAATGGCAAATTCTCCTCAGCAAAATTGACATTGTGTACATAACTCAGAAGGCTATCAAGGGGCAAGCTTTAGCCGAGCACCTCTTAGAGAATCCAGTGGACGGGGATTACGAGCCACTCACTACGTATTTTCCCGATAAATAATTATTATTTGCCGGAGAAGATATTGCAGAGGCATACCCTAGATGGAGAATGTTTTTTTGATGGAGAAGCAAACTTTAAAGGTGTTATAATTTGGGCAGTCCTAATTTCAGGAATCCGAACAGCACTATCCAGCATCGGCAAAGATAAGATTCTCTTGTACTAATAATATGGCTGAATACGAAGCGTGCATCCTTGGGATCGTAATGGCAGCCGACATGAACATCAAAGAGCTTTTGGTAATAGGGGATTCCGATCTATTGATACACCAAGTCCAAGGGGAATGGTCCACCAAAAATGTCAAGATCCTTCCATACCTACACTGCGTGAAAGGGCTATGCAAGAAGTTCACAAAGGTTGAGACCAAGCACGTCCATATTTAGCCGACCACCTCGTAGAGAATTTGGTGGATGGGGAATATGAACCGCTTACCACGTTCATGACTGACAATATTTATCCGATGCTATAGAGTCATGTCATTTGGTCCCAACACAATCCACGTTCAAGACTAACATATATAATAACAATGGCTTCCTGGGTTCGGGAGGAACCAGCAATGGTGGGTTTGACAGATACTCCATGATTCTGTCGAAGGCTTTCTGGCACTCTTCAGTCAATTTTGTGGCAGATCTTTCTTCAGTAATTTGAAAATGGGTTCACAGATTATTGTGGTCTGGGCTATGAAGCGGCTGATGTAATTCAATCTACCGAGGAAACTCATAACATCTTTCTTGCCCTTTTGGTGGTGGTAATTCCTGCATGACCTTGATTTTTGATGGGTCCTATTCTATCCCCTTCCTACTTACAATGAAGCCTAACAGATTTCCAGTGGGGACTCCGAATGCGCACTTTGCTGGGTTCAACCTCAAACTATACCTTCGCAGGCGTTTGAAAATTTTTCTCAAATCGTCCAAGTGCTCCAAATTATTTTGTGAGTATATGAAGATGTCATCCACATACACTTCAATATCATTATGAATCATGTCATGAAAGAGGGTCGTCATGGCCCTCATGTAGGTGGCGCCGCGTTCTTGAGACTGAACGACATGACTCTATAGCAATATACTCCCCAAGGTGTGGTGACGGCCGTCTTCTCTGCATCTTCCTTGTGTATCAAGATTTGGTGGTACCCAGCAAAACAACCCACAAACAACTGCAATTTGTGCTTCTTGGTGTTGTCGATGAGAATGTAGATAATAGGCAGAGGGAAATCGTCCTTTGGACTAGCTCTGTTGAGGTCACGATAATCCATGTATATTCTTATCTTTCCGAGACGATGTTTGCTAACCAGCTTGGCTAGTTTGTGATGCTTACTATTTTTGTTTCTATCTGCTTGGTCACTTCATCCTTTACCCTCAGACTTAAATCAAGTTTGAATTTTTGGGGTTTCTACTTGACTAGCTATCACGACCCGACCGGAGGGCCGTGAAATGGCACAGGACCCTACTCAACGGGCGCCGGCGTCCCCTTCATCTAACTTTCCTTATTACCTATAAGGCTTGTCATACACATATAATATCGAACAATAATCATAATGGACTGAATTATCATACCATGATATGAACATACTTATATACATAATATGGCAAACAAGGCTGTAATGCAAAACTTATACAAAAAAATACATACTTTTGCCGACAAGGCAATTTCAACTATACATAAGCCCATCCATTGTCTATTGTCTATGATCCTCTACTGGAACATACATAATGCAACCTGTGTCAGAACAGGGCCCCGACGTGCCCATAATACCTATACAAAATGCATACCAAGACTACGGCAAGTCCAAAGGATGAATCTTGCCAGTATCTGCTAAACTGGATAGCCTACTGCGGTGGGGGAGCTCTGTCTATCAGTATATCAGGGCCTGCAGCACGACATGCAGCGTCCACAAATAAAAGAACGTCAGTACGAATAAGGTACTGAGTATGTAAGACAGGAAACATAATATAAGGGCAGAAATAAACATCGGGAAGAGAAACATATAACCTGTGCCATCTGAATGCCTCTGAGGGCGACTAACCATGACATGCCTGACGTGCATATGCATATACATATATAACTGCACAATAGGTACCATCGCCCCGCCGATCGTATCGCGGCTTGGTGTTTATATAGTTGCCGAATAGGTGGTGCCATCGCCCGGCCGATCATAACGCGGCTCGGTGTCTATATAATTGCACAATAGGTGCCATCGCCCGGCCGACTATAGTGCGGCTCGGTGTAGTAAAATAGATAATGCATGATGGACTCATATAATCATACTTTCATGATGACGTAATGCTGGACTCATAGAAATCATACTTTCATGTTGATGTATGGTCAATGAGCTAACAACACATCCATCCTCCTATAAGAGGGGAAACAATAGAAAGCACTCCTAGCTCCTAAGAATAGAGTATCTTTGAGGGCTCATACGTTCATTGCATTTGTATAATTGGAGTCATGAAAAGAAAGAACGCTATAGTCTTGCATACCTGGTATATACTGCACCAATCCTCAGCTACGCAATTGTTACAATTTCCTTATCCCTTAGTCTACAACAAAGAACAATTCGATTGTTACTCTCTAAGCGTTATAGTCATTATTAACCACAATCCCTAAATTCATATGGTGTTTATCCACACCCTTCTTTTTCTAAAACTTCACAAACATAGTAATAACACATGCAGCTCAACAACAACCCAAATTAATCATAACCCAGTCCATTATCACTCGTTAACTTGAACTCATGGCTTTCAATCACCATCCCATGAGTTCTTACGTGCATAAAACAACATACCATGAATTCCCAAGAGAAAGATTGCATGAAAGGGAATAATAACAGACCTTACATGTGGATTATCTAGCCTTCTTCCTTGATTCTTCAATTCCTAGGTCTCACTCCCACTTAGGGCTTGAAAGAAGGAGAAATCAGTTAGGGCTTCTCCTTAGTTTCTTCAATATCTAGCTTTTACTCTCAATTTAGAACTTGGAAGAGAGAAATTTGATTAGGGTTCATGGGGTATTTTGAGAAAAGGGTCGTGGGGCTTAGTTTCTGTTGGGGAGGTATGAAAATAGCTCCCTTGACCGACCCTGGAGCTCTTTTATACTAGCCGTTTAATTTGGCAAATAAATAATACAAGTGTCTGACGCCTGTCAAATATGCTATAGCATTCTCGTCGCATAATCAACAATGCTATAGCATTCTAGCCTCATTTCTGACGTTGATTTTGGCCCAGAAATCTGTTACACTATGCTATAGCATTTCTCGTCGCATAATCAACAATGCTATAGCATTCTGGTCGCATTTCTGACAATGATTTTGACCCAAAAATCTGTCACACTATGCTATAGTATTTCTCGTCGCATAATCAACAATGCTATAGCATTCTGGTCGCATCTTTGACACAGATTTCTGCCTAGAAATCTGTCTCAGTTTGCGATTTCAGTGCGAGAAATGCGGCTCTTTTCTTTACTTTTTGAACTATTTTCCAGGTTCTTAGGCTCTTATATGTAAACTATCTTACCATGAAATCTAACATACGAATTTACGGGTTGTAACACTCTCCCCCCCCTTAGGAAAATTCATCCTCGAATGTAAGGATCTACGGGGATTCTATTCATCGTGAAGCATTTAACACAGTGTACGGTTCTGCAAGAGTATATAAACTTATGGACATGTACATTATCAACATATTATCATTTGTAATGATGTAGAGTATCTCAAGTTATTATTTACCTCGTAAGAACATTTCTCCTTTCAATGCGTTTTGCGTTCCCTCGGCATCCTCATTATCTCCATTTTGGAACAGGTACGGATATTTAGACTTCATCTCTTCCTCTGCTTCCCATGTCATTTCTTTCGTATGCTTGTTTTTCCACAATACTTTAACGGATGCCACATCCTTTGTTCTTAGCTTGCGGATTTTTCGGTATAATATAGCCACTGGTACCTCTTCATATGATAGATCTTCTGTAATTTGTATATCTTTGACAGGGACGACCTGAGAAGGGTCTCCGATACATTTCCTTAACATAGATACATGGAATACCGGATGGACGAATTCCAATTCGGATGGCAATTCTAACTCATAAGCAACATGTCCAATTCGTCGAAGGATTTTGTACGGACCGATGTACCTTGGGCTCAGTTTACCTTTCTTCCCAAAACGCATGACACCCTTCATTGGTGAGATTCTCAGGAACACCTAATCACCAACCTCAAACTCTAGATAACGACGTCGGACGTCAGAATAGGACTTTTGCCTGCTTTGCACCGTCTTCAATCATTCCTGCATCACCTTCACCTTCTCAATGGCTTGGTGAATCAAATCTAGCCCATACAACTCAGTTTCACCAACTTCGAACCATCCAACTGGTGATCTACATCTTCTCCCGTATAGTGCCTCGTATGGAGCCATCTTAATACTGGAGTGGTAGCTATTATTGTAGGCAAATTCTATGAGTGGAAGATGGTCATCCCAATTCCCTTTAAAATCCAAGACACATGCCCGTAGCATGTCTTCAAGTGTCTGAATGGTACGTTCAGCCTGTCCGTCAGTTTGCAGATGAAAAGCCGTGCTGAGATTCACTTGTGTACCCAAACCTTTCTGAAAAGATTTCCAAAAGTTAGCTGTGAATTGGGCTCCTCTGTCCAATATAATAGACACCGGCACACCATGAAGTCTAACAATCTCCTTGATATACAACTTTGCATAGTCTTCAGTTGTGTAAGTCGCCTTGACTGGCAGAAAATGGCCACATTTGGCAAGTCGATCAACTATCACCCAGATAGAGTCAAACTTATGACAGGAGCGAGGTAATCCAACGATGAAGTCCATGTTAATCACCTCTATTTCCAGGTCGGAACCTCTATATCTTGGAGCAATCCACCGGGTTTCTGATGTTCTATCTTTACCTGTTGACAGTTGGGACACTAGGCTACAGATTCTGCAATAGACTTCTTCATACTATCCCACCAATACTGCTCCTTGACATCATGGTATATCTTTGTTGAACCGGGATGGATGGAGTGTCGGGATTGATGAATCTCCTTCATGATCTTTTCTCGCAACCCAGCCACATTAGGCACACATAATCGGCCTTGGCACCTCAGTGTTCCATCCCCTGCAATCTCAAAAGCTGAAGTCTTTCCCTGTTGAATGCCCTCTCTCAATCGTACCAAGGTGGGATCTTCGTATTGCCGTGCTTTCACCTCGGCTACGAGAGATGACTCTAATGTATTATGTACAATGACACCCCATCCTCAGAGTCTAATAATTTGATTCTCATGTTGGCTAGCAGATGAAGTTCTCTGGTCAATCCCCATTTACCTGCTTCAACGTGCACTAAGCTTCCCATTGACTTACGACTGAGGGCGTCTGCCACCACATTGGCTTTACCCGGATGATACAATATCTCGACGTTGTAGTCTTTTAGTAATTTGAGCCAACGTCGTTGTCTCAAATTTAACTCTTTCTGACTGAAGATGTATTGCAAACTTTTATGGTCTGTGTAGATATCAACATGGACACCGTATAGATAGTGTCGCCATATCTTCAAAGCATATATTACTGCAGCCAATTCCAAATCATGGGTTGGATAATTCTTTTCATGCTTCTTCAATTTTCTCGAAGCATAAGCAATCACCTTCCCATGCTGCATCAATACACATCCCAAACCTATGCCGGAGGCATCACAATATGCCACATAACCTTCAGTTCCTTCGGGAAGAGTAAGAACTGGAGCGGATGTTAATTGATTCTTCAGTTCTTGAAAACTCCGCTCACAAACATCAGACCATTGGAATTTGGTAGCTTTCTGGGTCAACTTAGTTAATGGTGCCGATATAGAAGAAAACCCTTCTACAAACCGCCTGTAGTATCCTGCTAGCCCCAAGAAGCTATGGACTTCTGATGGCGTTGTAGGTCTCGGTCAATTCTTGACTGCATCGATCTTTTGAGTGTCGACACTAATACCCTCGTCGGATATCACATGGCCTAAGAATGCTACTGCGTTTAGCCAAAACTCACATTTGGAGAACTTTGCAAATAACTTGTGTTCCCGAAGGGTCTGCAATATAATCCGCAAGTGACCCATATGTTCTGCTTCTGAACGGGAATACACTAGAATATCATCAATGAATACAACCACGAACACATCAAGATAAGCCTGAATACAGTATTCATGAGATCCATAAAAGCTGTCGGGGCATTTGTTAGCCCGAATGACATTACCAGGAACTCAAAATGCCCATATCTTGTCCGGAAGGCTGTTTTCGGAATATCTTTCTCCTTGACTCTCAACTGAAAATATCCTGACCGTAGGTCAATTTTGGAAAAATATCTGGCACCCTAAAGTTGGTCGAACAGGTTGTCAATCCTTGGGAGTGGATATTTATTCTTTATGGTAACTTTATTCAATTGTCGATAATCAATACACATCCTCAACGACCCGTCTTTCTTTCATACAAACAAGACTGGCGCACCCCAAGGTGAAGTGCTAGGCCTAATGAAGCCTTTATCCAACAAGTCCTTCAACTGTACTTTCAACTCTCGCAATTCTACTGGGGCCATTCTGTATGGAGGGATGGAAATTGGGTGAGTATCAGGCAACCCATCGATGCCAAACTCAATCTCCCTTTCAGGAGGAAGACCTGGGAGTTCATCTGGAAAGACATCTGGAAATTCATTGACTACGGGAATTGATTGTAGAATAGGCGACTTTGCCTCTGCGTCCATAACGCGAACGAGATGATAGATATAACCCTTGGAGATATTCTTTCTTGCCTTAAGGTAGGAAATAAACCTACCTTTCAGCGTAGCAGTGTTCCCCTTCCATTCAAGGATGGGTTCACCAGGAAATTGAAATCTAACCATCTTCGTATGACAATCAACGCTTGCATAGCATGATGCCAACCAATCCATTCCCATTATTACATAAAAATCAACCATTTCTAGCTCAATTAAATCTTCCAAGGTTTGACGACTACAAATCGTCACAGTGCAACCTCTATATACTCTTCTAGCAATCACAGATTCCGCTATCGGAGTGGATACCGTAAAGGGTTTACTTAACAATTCAGACTTGATGCCAAATTTATCAGCCACAAGGGGTGTAACATATGATAATGTGGATCCGGGATCAATCAATGCATATACATCATAAAAATGCACTGATAATATACCTGTAACGACATTCGGAGATGACTCAAGATCCTGTCGACCTGCTAGAGCATATATACGATTTTGAATACCACTTGAGCTCGGTACAGCACCTGCACCTCTACCACGATTTGCTGGCTGCTAAAAACCTCGTGCTGGAGCTCGAATGGATGAGGAAGTACCAGACACGGATCCGGTCGGCTGAGCCATACCACCACACCTTCTGTAAGGGCAATCCCGCATCCTATGGCCAGGCTATCCGCAATAATAGCATAAATCGGAACCTTGACAGCATAGTCCAGAATGGGCCTTGTCGCACTGTCCACAACGTGGTGGTGGGGGCCTCATATGACTAGTATCTCTGTGATGTTGCGAGTCTGATGCCCGCGAATTCTGACCTAGGCCCGAATAGGAAGAATGATCATATCGAGGTCTCTGAAATTGTGGAGGAGCACTAGTTATAGATGGTGCTAAACTCTTCGAAAGCTGAGGCTTGATTCTACTTCTGAAGTCACCAGAATACCCTGCAAATCTCGTTCTCTTATGTTGACCCCTATCCTGCTCCCTATCTGCCCTTTGCTGGCGCTTACGATCCTCTAAAGTTTGGGCATAAGCCTGGATATGGGAGATATCCATGCCCTCTATCGAGGATGCTGTTGTGCACTCCTTTATCAAATGTGGTCCCAAACCATTCACAAACAAATGAACTCCATCACCCATCTCGGCCACTATATCGGGAGCATACCTTGCTAAAGAGTCAAACTGCATATTGTACTCTCGCACACTCATATTACCTTGTTTAAGGTTGAAGAGTTTGTCAGCTCTGGCTTGTCGTACCTCAACTGGCAGGTAGTGACGAAGAAACGCCTCAGAAAATTCATTCCACACAGGTGGGGGAGCATTCGGACCTCTGGATCTTTTCCAACAGTCATACCAGAGGGCTGCTAAATCCCGTAACCGATAGGAAGCCAATTCCACTGCCTCTGTATCACTAGCATGCATAACCCGCAGTGTGGGATGAATTTGATCAATAAAAGTCTGCGGGTCCTCCTTGGGATCCGATCCGGTAAACACTGGAGGATCTAGATTAATGAAATCACGAACTCTATTACTAACCGGTTTATCAACAGCACCGGTATTCTGCCTCTGAGTCTGAGAAGCTACCAAGTTAGTTAACAACTGTACCGCAGTCCGCAAATCCTGGTATGTAGTACCAGATAGAGGGACTGGAGATGCTGGGTGACTTCTGATATCCTCTGGTGAAGGAGGAGTAGATGAGGTCTGAGACGGTGTCTCATCCTGAGGCTCACTTTGGCTTTCTCTAGCTTGGGGCACCTGGCTGGCACCCTCTCCCGCATCTGTATCAAGCCATCTATTACTTGTTTGCTTTCTAGTCAAAGTCATCGCTGAAGGAAAACAAGACGAAAGTTAGAAATGAATACTTACAACTCAGCTCTACGCACTATCTAGATTCAGAAAAAAGGTAACATTCCTAAATGTCAGGTAGCCTCCTGATTATAAATGTGGCGCACTACACACCCATAATCAATACTCTACTAGACACGGCTCATAGACAATCCCTAGGACACGACCTGCTCTGATACCAAGTTTGTCACGACCCGACCGGAGGGCCATGACATGGCACCGGACCCTACTCAACGGGCCCTGGCATACCCTTCATCTAACTTTCTTTATTATCTATAAGGCTTGTCATACACATATAATATCAAACAATAATCATAATGGACTGAATTATCATACCATGATATGAACATACTTATATACATAATATGGCCAACAAGGCTCTAATGCAAAACTTATACAACAAAATACATACTTTTGCCGGCAAGGCAATTTCAACTATACATAATCCCATCCATTGTCTATTGTCTATGAGCCTTTAGTGGAACATACATAATGCAACCTGTGTCGGAACAGGGCCCCGACGTGCCCATAATGCCTATACAAAACGCATACCAAGGCTACGGCAATTCTGAAGGATGAATCTTGCCAGTATCTGCTGAACTGGATAGCCTACTGCGGTGGGGGAGCTCCGTCTATCAGTCTGTAAGGGCCTGCAGCACGACATGCAGCGTCCACAAATAAAAGAATGTCAGTACGGATAAGGTACTGAGTACGTAAGACAGGAAACATAATATAAGGGCAGAAATAAGCATCGGGAAGAGAAACATATAACCTGTGCCATCTGAATGCCTCTGAGGGCGACTAACCATGACATGCCTGACGTGCATATGCATATACATATATAACTGAACAATAGGTACCATCGCCCGGCCGATCGTATCGCGGCTTGGTGTTTACATAGTTGCGCAATAAGTGCCATCGCCCGCCGATCATAATGCGACTCGGTGTCTATATAATTGTACAATAGGTGCCATCGCCCGGACGACTATAGTGCGGCTCGGTGTAGTAAAATAGATAATGCATGCTGGACTCATATAATCATACTTTCATGATGACGTAATGCTGGACTCATATAAATCATACTTTCGTGATGACGTATGGTCAATGAGCTAACAACACATCTATCCTCCTATAAGAGGGGAAACAATAGAAAGCACTCCTAGCTCCTAAGAATAGAGTATGTATGAGGGCTCGTACGTTCATTGCATTTGTATAATTGGAGTCGTGCAAAGAAAGAACGGTATAGTCTTACATACCTGGTATATACTGCACCAATCCTCAGCTATGCAATTGTTACAATTTCCTTATCCCTTAGTCTACAACAACGAACAATTCGATTGTTATTCTCTAAGCGTTATAGTCATTATTGACCACGATCCCTAAATTCATATGGTGTTTCTCCACACCCTTCTTTTTCTAAAACTTCACAAACATAGTAATAACACATGCAGCTCAACAACAACCCAAATTAATCATAACCCAGTCCATTATCACTCGTTAACTTGAACTCATGGCTTCCAATCACCATCCCATAAGTTCATACGTGCATAAAATAACATACCATGAATTCCCAAGAGAAAGATTGCATGAAATGGAATAATAACTTGCCTTGCATGTGGATTATCTAGCTTTCTTCCTTGATTCTTCAATTCCTAGGTCTCACTCCCACTTAGGGCTTGAAAGAAGGAGAAATCAGTTAGGGATTCTCCTTAGTTTCTTCAATATCTAGCTTTTACTCTCAATTTATAACTTGGAAGAGAGAAATTTGATTAGGCTTCATGGGGTTCTTTGAGAAAAGGGTCGTGGGGCTTAGTTTTTGTTGGGGAGGTCTGAAAATAGCTCCCTTGACCGACCCTGGAGCCCTTTTATACTAGCCCTTTAATTTGGCAAATAAATAATACAAGTGTCTGACGCCTGTCAAATATGCTATAGCATTCTCGTCGCATAATCAACAATGCTATAGCATTCTAGCCGCATTTTTTACGTTGATTTTGGCCCAGAAATCTGTTACACTATGCTATAGCATTTCTCGTCGCATAATCAACAATGTAATAGCATTCTGGCCGCATTTCTGACGTTGATTTTGGCCCAGAAATCTGTTACACTATGCTATAGCATTTCTCATCGCATAATCAACAATGCTATAGCATTCTGGTCGCATTTCTGACAATGATTTTGGCCCAGAAATCTGTCACACTATGTTGTAGCATTTCTCGTCGCATAATCAACAATGTTATAGCATTCTGGTGGCATTTCTGACACAGATTTCTGCCCAGAAATCTGTCTCAGTTTGCGATTTCAGTGCGAGAAATGCGGCTCGTATATGGGTTTTGCGATACCAAACCCAGCTTTGTGAAGCCCTTTGCTCTTTTCTTGACTTTTAAAACTATTTTTCGGGTTCTTAGGCTCTTATATGTAAACTATCTTACCACGAAATCTAACATATGAATTTACGGGTTGTAACACTGGCGGTCTTGTAAGATCGGCGGGCAGTCTATGCGAGACAATGTCAGTACTTAATCTTGGAATATCATTATAGGACCATGCGAACACATCGATGTACTGTTAGAGGAGCTCAATCAGTTTTTCCTTCTGCTCGGCTTCTACGTGAATGTTGATTCTGGTTTCTTTTACATCTTCTTCACTTCCAAGATTCACCACTTCAGTTTCTTCGAGATTGGGCCTTTTCTGACTCTCCAACTGCTCGATCTCCTACGGCAGATTGTCAGGCATCATGCTCTCGTCGTACTCTTCATAATCTGGGTCGTTGCGCTCAACGGTTTCGCTACATGTCATAATCGCAGGATACGGATTTTTAGCATTTTCATTACTAAAAAGAAACTCTAAGTATAAATAAAGTGGCAAATAAAGCTATAATATTTGAGGAAAAGATAATTTTTATTTCATCAAAAGAGGAACATTTTAAGCTATCAAAAGAGGCAAATGACAAAAGGTACAGACACAGTGCAGGCCTCAAGTGACCGTGCGCTTTTCAAAGAGAACTTTTACAGTTCCATACTACCAAGACTCCGGAGGAACCAAAGATGGACTGGCGGTCTAATTCCGCAGCTCTTCCCCTGGTTCGACATCCCTGATAGTCGGTGTCTTGATGTCAGTCCCTTCACATCATTCTTCAATCATATCACGAATAGCTTTCCCATTCCTTCGATGACATCATCTTCTGGTACTGAACTCTAACCCAGACTTGAGAAATGCTCTGGCACAAAAACCCTTTTCTCGGAGCAAACGGTAGGAGTTTTCCTTTTCGGAGACTGATATCCTATGCCATCCTTCCTTTCTGCCCATTATGGTCAATTGGCTCTGTGATTCCATTCGACTTGGCTCCCAGCACTGTTCCTGGCCCGAATCCATATTTCATCATCTCCCTCATAGTAGCCATCTTGGATCTATACATCGACTACATCCCAAATTATGTTCAGCTTTTTTCATTTCGGTAGTTTGCATAATTTCCACTGCATGGAAAGCAACTCTGTGTAGCCCTTCAATGAATAGAACAACATACTCCAAATAGGTGGAGTGACCCCACTCGCCATGAACCATGATATCCTTACATCCCCATTCGAATTTCATGCATTGGTGCAAAGTGGATGAGACGGCCCCTGCCATATGTATCCAGGGCCTTTCCAGCAGCAAGTTATAGGAAGAGGAGATGTCCGTTACTAGAAACAATATGGGGAATTCGATCATCCCGACCTTCAAGGCCAAATAAATTTCTCCAATAACATCCTTTTGCTAACCATCAATGGCTCTCACCCTCACGTGGCTTTCCTTTGACTTCCCTAAATGAATTCCTAACTCTCATAGGGTGGAGAGCGGACAAATGTTAACTCCCGACCCTCCATCTAACAACACCCGAGACACCACTTTATCCCCATATTTGACAGTGATGTGAAGAGCCTTGTTGGACTTTCACCTTCAACAGAAAGTTCATCTATCCTGAAAGTGATCATGTTTGCTTCGACTATTTTTCCAATTGTCGCGGCCAACACTTCACTAAAGGTGTTACTTGGTGCACTTACCCCATTCATAGCTTCTGGGTCTTGTTATGTTCCTTCATTGAATTTTCTCTCTTCCCAAGTTCCCTCGATTGACATCTTTAGGAGCGTAACATCTCCTATATCTAGTCATACCATGGGCTGCACAGAGTCTGTTATTTTGGCCTTTTCCTTTTGCTGGTACGTCCATGGGATGGTTTTGTACTCCCGAACTTCCTCGTCTTTTATAGCAACGGGCAGGTTGTCGCTGATAAATCTGAACAGTCATTGTGTCTCACTTGTACTATAATCATTGGAGCCCTTTGAGGAGGGTTCCTGATAGATTCTGCATTTCCCATAGTGACAATTATTCCCTTTAGGTTATGCTCTTCGTCCAATGTGATCATGTTAGCTCCCTGGTTTCTGTGATTTGGCAGCGGATTGCAATTCAAATTGGGCGTTGCCGGAGTGCACTGAATGGCTCTGCTCTTGATTGTTGATTCAATCTCATTTTTTAACTTAAAACAATCTTCAGTATCATGCCCAGGTACATTAGAATAGTACACACATCTTTTAGTGGCATCAGAATACTTGGAGGGAGGTTCAGGAACCCTTCCTTCAACTGGGTGTATCAATCCTGCTCTTCTCAATATCTCGAACAATTACGTCAGAGGCTTAGAAATCGGGGTATAATTTCTAGGACATCTCTCTTCAAATTTTAGGCGAGGGCGTGGTGCATAAGCAAGTCGGTTTTATTGAGTAGTGGTTTGGACATGAGCATATAGTCGTTGTGGGTTTGGTTATTGTTAGCTCGATGAGGGTTGTATTGTGGTTATGGGTTGTAATATGTCTAGGTGTTATTGAATGGAGCGTAAGTGGGTGATGGTGAATGGTTGTTCGGGGAGTAGGAAGTGCTTCATTGATGTGGGTTGGGTTGGTAGTAAGGGACGATTGTTGATACCTCCTCTTTCTTCTTCTTTCCCTACCGATTGAACCTGATTGGATAGCCTTGCTGGCCACTTGCAATGCTGCCATGGATTGTACTTTACCAGATTTTATGCCTTCTTCTAAAAAATCTCATATCTTGACCAGCTCGGGGAATTTTTGTCCCATCATTCCCATCATCTTTTCGAATTATATCTTTTCATGAGCTTTGACGAAATACTTGGTTAATTCACTATCGTCCGGCGGAGGTTGCGCCTTGGCAGCCTCTAATCTCCACCGGGAGGTGGTCGCATTGTGTCCAGGAAAATAGCACTTCTGAAAGATTTGTGTGTTGGGACAGCATGACGAAACTGGGAGAAAGAAGCAGGTTATTTACTACTTAAGTAAGAAGTTCACCCCATGCGAGGCCAATTATACTCTGATAGAACGCGTTTGTTGTGACCTGACTTGGATTGCTCAGAAACTAAGGCATTACATGTCAGCATACACTACACATCTAATATCTTGGCTCGACCCGCTCAAGTGCATCTTCCAGAAGTCGATCCCTACCGGAAAGCTAGCTAAATGGAAAATTCTCCTCAGCGAGTTTGACATTGTGTACATAACTCAAAAGGCTATCAAAGGACAAGCTTTAGCCGACCACCTCACAGAGAATCCGGTGGATGGGGAATATGAACCTTTTACCACGTATTTTCCTAATGAAGAAGTGCTATTTGTTGGAGAAGATATTGCAAAATTGTACTGTGGATGGAGATGTTTTTCGATGGAGCAGCAAACTTCAAAGTAGTCGGAACAAGGGCAATCCTGATTTCAGAATCTAGATTGCACTATCCAGCATCAGCAAAGATAAGGTTCCCTTGTACCAATAATATGGTCGAATATGAAGCATGCATCCTGGGATCAGAATAGCAGTCAACATGAATGTCAAAGAATTTCTGGTCATAGGAGATTCTGATCTGATGATAAACCAGGTCAAAAGGGAATGGTCCACCAAGAATGTCAATATACTTTCGTACCTGCAGTGCGTGAAGGAGCTATGCAAGAAGTTCACAAAGATTGAGTTCAAGCACGTCCCTAGGATTCAGAACGGGTTTGACGACGCCCTTGCAACCCCATCATCTATGATTCAGCATCCAAACAAGAACTACATCGGTCCTATCTATATATAAATCAGGGATCGACATGCCTATTGCTTCCATCTAGAGGAAGAACCATATGGTAAACCATGGTATCACGATATCAAGAAATTCCTTGCGACTAGAGAGTACCTGGAGAATGCTACTAATGTTCAAAAGCAGGCCCTCAGGAGGCTGGCAAATCACTTTTACTCAACGGAGAAGTCCTGTAAAGGAGGACCCCAGAATTACGTTTGTTGAGATGTGTAGATATTGTTGTGGCAACCAGACTATTGGCGAAGATACATGCAGGAACGTGCAGACCCCACATGAACGGGTTCGCATTAGCTAAGAAGATCTTGAGAGCTAAATACTTTTGGATGACTATGGAAACCAACAGTATCCGCCACGTACAAAAGTGTCACCAGTGCCAGATTCACGGGGATTTCATCCGGGTTCTGCCAAATGAGTTAAACGTAATGGGTTCACCCAGGCCGTTTGCCGCTTGGGGCATGGATGTAATTGGGACAATAGAACCTGCCGCATCAAATGGACACTGTTTCATCTTGGTAGCTATCGACTATTGACCAATGGGTCGAGGCATCTACTAACAAGGTCGTCACAAAAAAGGTAGAGGGTAGATTTTGTCCAAAACAACATCATCTGCAGATTTGTGATACCGAAGTCTATCATCACTGACAATGCCGCTAACCTCAACAACGAACTCATGAGAGAAATCTACGAGGAGTTCAGAATCTTACACCAAAATTCCACAGCCTACAGACGACAAAAGAATGGGGTAGTCGAGGCAGCCAACAATAATATCAAGAGAATTCTACGGAAGATAGTGGACAATAACAGACAATGGCACGAGAAATTATCTTTTGCATTACTGGGTTATCGAACAACCTTGAGAACATCCACTGGGGCAACGCCATGCATGTTGGTATACGACTATGAAGCGGTGATACCCACTGAGGTCGAAATATCATCTTTAAGGGTCATTTAGGAGGCAAAACTGGACAACGCAGAGTGGATATAGGTCAGGCAAGAGCAACTCATGCTCATTGACGAGAAAAGAATGGATGCAGTATTTCATGGTCAGATATATCAGAACAGGATGGCCAGTGCATTTAACAAGAGAGTGAAGCCTCGCCAGTTTGCACCCGGGCAGTTGGTCTTGAAGAAAATCTTTCCCCACCAAGAAGAAACCAAAGGAAAGTTTGCACCAAACTAGCAAGGTCCTTACGTGGTTCACCGAGCACTGTCGGGTAGAGCTCTAATCTTGGCAGAAATGGATTGAAGAGTCAACACCAAGCCCGTTACTCAGACGCAATCAAGAGATACTATGTTTTAAGACAAATAGAATTAGGTTATTGTGGTAACAGAACTACGTTCAACCTGACATCCCACGGAGGGATACATAGACAACCTACGTCGGGTTCAATTTCTCCCCCCCCCCCCTTTTTCTCTTGTAATAGAAAAACCAAATATCACTTTTGTACGTTGCTTAGGAACTATGCCGACTTGATTTCCTCATAAAGGAATACGTAGGCAATCCTCATCGGATTCAATCATCTTTTGTAATTGAGCTGTATTCTAGCCTGATTCCATTAGATACGTAGGCTGCCTGAGTCATACTCGGCCATTTTTATTCTTAATCTCATCATTTTTCATCTATTGTAATCGAACTATGCTTTGACCTGATTCCATTTGGATATATAGGTTGGCTGCTTGAGTCAGACTCGATCATCTTCATCATATCTTATCATAATCCACTAACTACGTTTAGACCTGATTCTATTTTGGATACATAGGCAACCTGAAAGGGTTTGGTCATAACCTTAGGAAGAGACTTATAATGCATTAGTTCAAATTAGGATGCAGTTCGTGACAACAACCAGCCACGTTGTCAGAAACATCACAGAAGGTCGACATCAACAGGACAAAGTTCTCAAGAGGATACGCTCACGTGTGGAGAACCTTTCGCAACATGTCATAATCCGGAAACGACGGCATTAGCCTTGAAGACAAAGTATTTCCAAAATGTTTTCTAAAAAAAAAATATATATGTACAATAATTTATTCCATCTACCAAAATTCACGGTGCAATCATGTCAAAGGTTGGGGCAAACCAACACTGCGGTCGACACAAACAAACTTCCCGGCCCCCACTAGAATTTTTCTTTGAGTGCAGGGTTAATAGGGAGCAAGGAAGCACTAAGACCACATTGGGGAAAATGACGAACCTGCCACTTCCCTAAGATTATCTATCTTCCTTTATTACTTAAATTTTCTGGTACAGCTAAAGCTAACCTTTGAATCCTTTGCAGGTACCCTATAATCAGATAGCTAATACGAAAAAACCTGTATATAGCAAATCGCATGCTCAAACAACCTGAGCATCTTTTAAAAATTGGACATCGACTTCATCAATTGAAGTCCTGTATATAACAAATCGACTGCTCAACTAATCAGAGCACCCTGTACGAATAAGTCGTCGACTTCATCAATTGAAGTCCTGTATATAGCAAACCGTCAGCTCAATCAACCGGAGCACCCTGTACAAATCGAACGTCAGCTTCACCAATTGAAGTCCTACATATAGCGAACCGTCAACTCAATCAATCGGAGCACCCTGTACTAATCGAACGTCGGCTTCGCCAAGTGGAGCCTTTTATACAGCGCACTGCGAACTTCGCCAACAAATCAACTCGCATCGCTACTCAGTCACTACGAATGCCAAATAGACAGTCACAAACCTCGTCACCGAACTTAATTTTCCAGTCAGGAGTATCTCTTGGGCATGCATAAATTTGTGCAAGGTTAGTTGTAACCACTGTAAATCATCTCTTCTATCCCTATTACGCCACGAATCCAATAATTTCCTGTCACGCCCAGACCTCGAGGAGAGCGACCCACGCTTAATAGAGTTACCCCAGTCGAGCAAGCCTGCATAGCGCCTTCTACCCAACTCACCCACAAATAAAGAGAAGAATGCATTTCATTAACTAGTCAGTAAGAAGTCATGTGAACGACGCCAGTTCATTTCCATTAGTTACATCACTAACAAGTCATCAAAATGGTACATTGTGCAATCATAGTTAAAGTGGAACAAATGATACAATTATAACATTTTTAGTTTAACTTTCCCAAAAACATATACAACCCACATTATGTCTGTGGAGCCTCTAACAGGAACAAAAGAGTGCTATGACAGTGCCGCAACAAGGTCCCGGCTATACCTTAAAACGCTATGTACAAAGCATAGAAGATACAGGACCTCGAAATGAAGTGGGGCTCACCAAATCAGCTGAGGAGAGGGTATGATGCTATCACTGATCAATACCACCTGCTATGGAACCACCTGCATCCATTAAAGATGCAGCGCCCCTGGAAAAAAGGATGTTAGTACATATGGAATAGTACTAGTATGTAAAACTAAACACTCTCTCAATAGAACGAGCAACAGTAAACGGAGAATAAAACATGAAATAAATAAAGACTCAAACAGTATCAAGGTGTCAAGACAGGGGAAAGGTAAATTTCAAATAGGTTTCGGTAATTTGAGTCGGGAGATCTTTAGAACCGATACACCTTAGCACGGAGTTCAATCTCAGTCCGACCAACTAGCCGTCTCACCCCGAGACGTACACTCACATTACCACCGTGTTTTAGCATAGAGTCCGATCTCAGCGCGACCGGCTAAGCCGTCTCACCACAATGCCGTGTGGATCGACATCACATCACATCTTGCTAGCAATAATCTCATCCTATTTAAGGAAAAAACATCTCAACGCACCAATCTCATCCCATATAAGGGGAAACAGTCTCATCACATTAACACGAGGATTTACCCTTCAATCACTCCTATGCTGGCACGTGTTGTTTCAGGGTTAGGTTGTTTCGACATACCCTTCCTCGGTGGCTAAACGATACTCTGAAGGCATTTATTAATAACAGTACTTACCACTCAATTCTTCTTCTTTTACATGTTATTCATTTTATTGGTAACATTGGCCATAACGCAATATCATTCTTGGCACGTTGGCCGTATTTTTTAATTCATGCTCGCTATTTCACTTTCAATCATTATCATGGATAATCAACAACATGGCCCTTCAAATTAAGACTTTAAACACATACTTGAGCAAATTAGGGTCTTAGGCACATGTGATCTCCTATACAATTTGATGTGCTCACATTCATTTGGACTTGACTTGAAGTCACAACATTCTAATACGTACTCATACTTCAAATATTCTCCCGAAGAATAGCACAGTATGATAAGAACATTCCGCAACACATTTTGAACATATTCATATATATACATCATCCGACGCCAAACTTATTCAGAGAAGTCAATTCATCATGGACAACACGGGACTTACAAGATCATCGTGGGAATTCAGTTCTAAGAGAGGAGTTTAGCCAACATACCTCGCCTCGAGCTTTTTAATTTACTACAATGTTTCGGAGATCCTAACCACTTCGATCTATTTTGAGATATAGCAAAATTGAACACAAATTAGGAAGAAGTTCATAGTTCCAGCTCACTTGAGCATTTTACTAAACATTAGGCGTGCATTAAGGTTTCAAGGTCCATCTATGGTGGATTCTTTGACCCCACTACCCAAAGTTCATCCAAAAGAGCTCAACTATCTCCTCGCTGCCCTATATGGTACATGCATGTAAAAATAAACAACTCCCACACCCAAGAATTGCTTTACTAAGTACCTAAGTTCTAGTTAAATTCCGAAATTAAAGGTTAGGGTGTACAATCTTACCTTTTGGTTGAAGACTTTGTGAGTTACCCTAGAGAAATCTTCAAGGTTTGAACAAAGATTAATGAACAAATGGCTTAGAACTCCTCTTCTCACTCTAGACCGCATTCCTCTCTCTAAAATGTAAGTTTGAACCTTCTAAAATGACCTTTAACATTGTTTTATAAGAATGGGGTCAGGTTTATAAAACCAGAAAAATAATGCTCCGGAACACAATCTGCGGTCACATATGCGACCGCATAATGCTTCTGCGATCCGCAAAATAGGCCGTGAAGTGGACCTCCGGAACTAGGAGATTCTGCCCCACTCTGCGGCCAGTCGGCGGTCCACAGCCTATTCTGCAATCGCATAATGCGCCGCAGAACCTCCCTTCGGAAAATTTTCATGTTGGTTCTTCGGTCAATGTGTGGCCCGTGAAACGGTTTTGCGATCGCATAGTGACCACACAATATCATCCAAACTTGCCTAGTTTCCTGCTTCACTCTATGGCCATTATGCGGCCGTAGAGTAATTATGCGGCCGCATAGTGGGCCGCAAAAATGTCTTTTTTTGCCTAAAATTTTCCTTTACTCCCCAGCACACTGTTCAACCCAAAAAGCATGTACACATAAGCCTACTCCGGCACCACGAAACCCCGATTTTTAGGCAAAATTTATGGGGCCTTACATTTCCTTTTTCAATCACAAACTCAAGACCCCTAAATCTAAAGCTCAAAAGGAAAACCAAATGATTTTCTCTCATAATTCAAAGATCGAGCTTCAAACCACCCTTTGCCTTCTGAAATCCGCGAATCCAGCCGGCTATTCCCTATCTCATCACTCAAAATTCAAAACGCCCAAATCTGAACCCTAGACTCAAAGATGTAACTTCAAATCTCCGATTTTCCTTCTTGCTCCTTCAAATCGGAGCATGTATAGAGTCGTCTCTGAATTCATCATGAGCATTCGATGTCTAGAGGCCAAAATCAGTGACCTCTAGACATTAGGGTTTTAACCACTGGTCCAAAGCCTTCAACGGTCGACCCTCGTGCTCAGGTAAGCTCGACCCTGTTTTTCCCTCTATTTTCTTTTTGATTTAACACAATCTTGCTATCATCATCTACCATGCATCATCTCCCACTCATAATTTTGAATCCATTTGAAACCCTAGAGCCTTAATGGCACTATAAAAGGGGGCATTAAAAAAATTAAAATGCTTGTCAGTCTCTTTCCCGTCATTTTCTCTCCGTACTAGGCGACTAAGGTGAACAGTGGTCGCTAACAGCTCAAATGTCCGTTTCTCCATCGTCCGGTGGTGAAAAGCCACCGGATTTGTCTCAAAAAAACCCCTATCTAAAGGTGAATCACCCCCAACAGACCCCATTCCAAATGATTAACCCAGTAGCTGCAGGTAATCAAACGACGGGAAAGGTCACTGTAGCGAATTTTCGCCTGGGAGCAACTGAAGATAGCTCACTCGTTTCTGGACCAAATCGAGCAATTCCAAGTGTAGGAGAACAATCCTCAAGCCCATTCCTACTTCCCCACCAAGTTTCAGACAATTCCACCGCCGGAATAGGGAACTCCAACCATCTGAAAATGGCAGAAATGCGTCATTTGGTGGGGAATACTGTTCCGGTAGTCCAATTGCCTCAAGAACAATGCCAATTGACTCCTGAGGTCCAGGAGGTTGTTACCCACCCTTCATTTCCAATTTCCATTGAGCCAAGTCACACGACAATGCAAAAGAGTAATTTGACAGTGTCGCGCACACCAGGTGCTCGACCAAATGTAAAACACACTGTGGAAGCCCAATTGACCAAACAAGGTAATTCCCAATCCTCTCCAAGTCTTAAGGAAGATAGTCGTCAATAAAAAGTTCAAGAATTAATTCAAAATATTGATGATCATGACCTTCCCCCTCTCACGGCAAAGAGGCAGACGACCAGTGATGGTATCTGGCCACAGGTAGCTGCAATGGCTTTAATTCCTACCTCCACTGAATTTGCAAGTCATATTACGTCTACTAGTATAGTGGGTACTACAAAGGAAACACAGATTCAATGCAACTTAATTCAACAACGACCTGTTAATGAAGGACTGACCATCAGCATTTCAAAACCAGCACAGATATCACAACCTTCAGAGCCACTGAAACAGACCCCACAACTATTAACACATCCTAATTCCCAACCTGGCACTGGAGTTCTGTTGCAGCCAGCCTCAATGGTGGTAAGCCCCACTCCACGTGATCTTATAACTCATAGCTCAGTTGATACGACAGTGGAAAATAAAAAGGAAACACAAACTGCTCGAGATAAAAATTTGATGCAACATACAAAGGATACGCAATTTATCAGCAATGCAATATCAGTAAAGAATGCACAGATGCTCTCCAGTCAAGTTCAACCTCGCCTCACAGAAGAAATACAGACAAACAATAGTGTGATACCAGCACAGAACCTCAACTCTCATGCTTCCACAAGCCACAGTAAACAGGTCAGCCGTGAAACTCTCCTCAGAACAGTCCAACAGATAGGTGATCAAATACACACCAATGATACTACACTACCCATATCAGACAGGCTGCACCAAACTAAGGAACAACTCCCCAGCACACAAAATGCCCTTCCCAAAATCTCATCCAACTTTGACAAGTCCAATTACCCCAAAAAAGTTACCAAAACAGTTACTAAAGAACCCACATTTCCCCCTGCAGTCACATCAGTGACTTATGCTACAACCACCAAGCCAAATGCACCTCTTAACAACAACAGTAAAGTCAAAACACAAACAACTACAACTCCTGCCCCCCCTCCCCCCCGGTCACCCAATCTTTTGTCACAAGACTAAGAGCAAGACATGAAGCTGAGATAGCCCCAATCCAATTTACCCCTCCTGTCATCACAACAAAACAAGGAAAGCCAGCGGTCATATTTAAAAGAGAAGACTACATGATTAAGTTTGCAGAAAGATGCAAATACACAGTGGTAGGCAAATTCCTCAACACAATGCCAAGAATGGAGGTCATTAGGAAAAGTTTCATAGCTCAGACTGAGCTAAGAGGAGGAGTCAAAATTGCCCACTTCAATGCTAGAACAGTCTACATTGACCTAGACAATGAGTATGATCACGCCACAGTGTGGACCAAGCAATACATATACATCCAAGGTCAGATGATGAAATTGGAAGCATGGAACCCTGCTTTCAAACCAAATGAGGATTCACCAGTAGTACCAATTTGGATAGTCATTCCTGAGCTCCCCTGGCATCTGTACTATATGGAAATACTCACTCCTCTGCTTTCACCAATAGGTAAAGCTCTTTTCCTAGATCTGGCATCCTTTCAGAAAACTAGAGGCAGCGTCGCAAAGGTTAAAATTCAAATTGACCTTACCAAAGAAAGGCCAACACATGTATGGCTAGGTTATGATGAAGATGCTAATGGCGACGGTCAATGGTTGGAGATTCAATATGATAATGTCCCAGACTACTATACACATTGTAAACATCAGGGTCATGTAACCCATGCTTGCCAAGTTAAAAAGAAACATGAAGAGAACCAGAGAAGGAAAGAAGAAGTTGCTACTGCAAGTGGTGCTGCCCAAGCTTATAGCCTTAACAAAAACAAGGCAACCACATCTCAGCAAAAAGGCATAACGTTGGATGTCACACCACAGACACAAGAAAATACCCAAAATAAAGATCAAAATGTGATAGAACACCAAAAGAGTGCAGAAAACCAAACATCAGGAGCTGCTCCTTCAAATGATGACTGGCAAGTGCAAAAAAAAAAAAATTTTAAAGGTCACAACCAGACCAAGCGGCAACAACACATTTACCTGCCCAAGTTAAAGGAAGGCCAGCCCAGCAAATTACCTAATCAGCCATCCAGCCAAGCTACACAGTCATCTTTTCCCTATACTCATCCTCAGATAAGTTCAGGTAATAATAATGTAGAACATCAAAATGCCATTCCCCAACCCCATACCCCTCTTGTTGTTTCTGTTGTTTCTGATGCTTTAACTGTTTCCTCCCAACCCCATAATGTATCTACTGTTTCTGCTGCTATTGAAGTTGATGGAGGAAAGGTGAAATGTCAGGGTGACCCTAGACTAGGACAGGACGGGGTAACCACAGG